>BMAC01001006.1:7908-52066 GCA_014905375.1 Phtheirospermum japonicum | reverse complement strand
ATATAATTGTATGTTAGTCCAACCCTTAGTACTCTATTAAAAGAAAAAAAAAGGTAAAAAAATAAATAAATAAAATCTCTTAAGTCCAGCCCAAAGCCTTTGTTCCCGCGCGCGCCAGACCTTTGCCTTAAAATATAAATAGGGCAAAAAAATTAAAATTTTCCCAAAACCTTCATTCCGGCGACCTGCAAGAATTTCTCGTTCCCTGTCATTTAATCCTCACAATCTTACCAAATCCTCCACCGCAGTGTTGCGAAATCTTCTGCACCATCATCCTCTGCCGGTTCTTTTTATAGCCAGTCTATTGTCCACTCCCATAATATAACAAGAAAGTTGAATGGTTAACAAGAAGTCACTTGGCGTATTGATGGGAGCTCATTAATTCTCTTAACCTTAGGTTGTGGGTTCAATTCCTTTTTGTACAACTTTTCGTTTTTTACAGATCAAGATCAAATGCTTATGTTTTTCAATACTCAGTCTACTTCTTTGCTTACTGAAACTTTCTCTCAATTTTCCGCCTGCAATCTATCATGACTCAGTCACAAGAAGAGTTATTGGCCGCTCATCTCAAGCAACAGAAGATTGATCATGACGAGCCTGTGATTGAGGAATGAAGACGATGAAGACAGGGATGAAAGGATGATGGTGAAGGACAAGAAGATGGCAGTGGTAGGTCAAAGCAAAGCCGAAGTGAGAAGAAGAGCCGCAAGGCAATGCTGAAACTTGGAATGAAACCCATCCCTGGAGTCAGCCGAGTCACCGTTAAGAAGAGCAAAAATATCCTGTTTGTCATATCAAAGTCGGACGTCTTCAAGAGCCCAAATTCAGACACATACGTTGTCTTCAGCGAGGCAAAGATCGAGGACTTGAGCTCTCAATTGGCAGACTCAAGCTGCAGAGCAGTTCAAGGCTACCAACCTGAATAATATCGCGCCGAAGACTGAGTCACCAACTATAGTTCAGGACGATGAAGACGTAGATGAGAGTGGTGTCGAGCCGAAGGACATAGAGCTGGTGATGACTCAGGCTGGGGTTTTCAAGAGCTCGAGCTGTCAAAGCTCTAAAGGAGTCAGATGGTGATATCGTCTCTGCTATCATGGAGCTCACTAATTAGATAAGTTTTTTTTCCGTGTTTAGCTTCTGTTGTGGAAAAAGGGTTGTGCGTATTTTCTTAGAACATGTGTTCGACATTTGGATTATTGCATGAGGTAGAATGATTTATTTATCTCTGTTTTTTCCCCAAAAAAAAAAAAAAAAAAAAAAAAGCTCAAGTGCTTATGGTATTGAAGAACGCAATATTGATCCAGTCGTCCAAAAAACAAATGATTTTATTCTTACACAAGACCCACCGACTGATCGACTTGGTAAGATTCAAATACACCTTCCCGATTTTATTTTTTTTTTGTTTTTTTTGAGAAACATCTTATCACATGTTTAATGTTATATTCATTAGTTATGTTTTAGGAGGATGGGTTAAAATTATATAACTCATATATATTTATTGAGCACATAACTTTACCATATGCCTTTGTTTTTATTACAGCCCATGAGCTTTTATTTTTATTGAATTTTGTATAGTATCACGAAAAGAGAAGCAAACGAGAGGACCAACTATGTGTAAAGATGCTCATGGATGGACATTAAATGATCGGAAGCCCATAATTTTGAATGGAAATGGTCAGCTAATTGGTCCAGATAATGTGACTTTGCGCCAATTTACTCGGTTTTATGGGTCGATAGCACA
Organism: Phtheirospermum japonicum; assembly: GCA_014905375.1. NCBI lineage: Eukaryota > Viridiplantae > Streptophyta > Magnoliopsida > Lamiales > Orobanchaceae > Phtheirospermum > Phtheirospermum japonicum. The sequence goes on along the minus strand of BMAC01001006.1, from coordinate 50,322 downwards.
AGATCCTGATCTTGCGCCATTAAATTTTCTTGATTGGCGCTATATTCCGAACAAAGATAATATTTGGGATTATGTGAAGGTACATTTCTTTAATAATTCTTCAATTTATGTAGTTTTTTTGTTTGTTTAATATGTGTTATATTGTGTTTTATATCATATTACTAGCGCTTCTTTTGTGAAGTACTACATGCTCTGTCACAGTGTTGTACTCTTATTATATCTCATGTTTCAAATTAACCACAATTAGTTCATTCGTATTGTGCAAAAGAAATTTATTATTCCAGAGAAAGGCGAAGACTACGTCTTGTATTCTATTGGAGCTCTTTGGCGTACATACAAATCCAGATTGAAAAAGACACACTACCTTTCATATGACAATGAAAAAGACAGATGGAAAAACCGACCAAAAACAATCCCTGATGCACATTTCAAGGAATTGCTAGGATATTGGGACTTAGAAAAAGTTAAGGTATTCCTTATTGCATATTATTTTATTTGCTGGAAGCAAATACTAGTTCTCATTCAAATGTTTTTACTTGCTCTTTTTTTGGGGCTAAACCTTGATTCTAATGCAATATTGATGAAGTGTAATGTTAATTTAGGTAAGTTTAAAATGATTTAATTCAAATTTAATGCGAAGAGAGTTTCATTACAGAAAAAAGTGAGCAAAATAAGAAACACAGTGAATGGCGAAAAGATAGGCACACCATGGGTTCTATTTCAATTTCGAGAAAACTTTATGAGCTGGTAAAGTATTGTATATGATCTTTTCTATTGTTAATATCCTCTTTTGCTGTAACCATTATTTTAAATCTTCTATGTGTAACCATTGATTCAAATCTTCTATGTTTATCTTAGTAACTAACGTTGTGATATTTTATTTTAGGAAAAAGCTGAAAATAAATCACCATCTGAAGCAGTCATATACAAAGAAACTCACAAAAGGATCGAAGGGAGAAAATATAAGACATCTTATGTAAGTTGGATTTTATTCTATCACTTTATGATATGTTTAAATATATTATTTATATCCAAATGATATGTAATCAGATGGAAGAGGTGCCAAATTTGGGAAAGAATAGACTATTAGGTAGGTGTACCAAGAAAGAAAAGCAGCCTTCCAAGTCCCCAAATCTATGTGGGCCTAATAGACTATGTTGTCTCATCAAATACTTCAAGTTGTTGTGGAGTTTGATTGGGTATTATATATCTGCAATTAAATTGGATTTTGTACCTTATTTTGGGATAGTTTTTGTCTTGAAATATGTGCAAACATATGTGTGTAGGACTACGACATACTCTAAGACCCCAAATCTATTGTTTTTGTTAAGTATTCAATGGCAAAGTGTTAATCCAACGTCTGCTGAAATATGAAAATGGGTGAAAAGGGTGGACCGTCTTCTTACTCTCACATTCATACTTAGTTTCAAAAGTGGCGTTGTCCATTTATATTGGTTTTGCTATCTTTATTTTAGATGTATTCATAAGACACAACACCATAATTTTTTATGTTTACTTTCTTTGTTTATTTGTTATATAGATGTTCTTTTACTAACAATGATGCGAATAAATTATTTACAGGATGACGGAGAAGGAAATGATTTAGTAGAAAATGATGAGTATGATGTTGAAAGAAACGTGCAGAGCATTGAGAGGGAAAATGAAGATTGTGAAGATAGCTAGTGTTTTAATTAATTCAATAAATAATTTTCAAGATTTTATATTTTCTGTTAGTTGATTTAGTGAATGATACATTTTTTCCTACTATGTTGCACTAGCATAATTCACAATTTTATTTATAATTTATTCATATATATCTTTGTGTTATTTTGAAACTTTCTCTCTCTATATATATGTGTGTGTGTGCCTGTGTTTGTAATATAATATCCTTAATAAAATAAAATGTTATAGTTATTGATAAAATGATACAAGAGATAGTTTAAAAGTGCTACATAATTAATTAAAAGGTCCTACAGTGAATAGTTTAAAGTGATACATTTACTTTATAGAATGATACTTTACATTTACATATGCTGCCAAAAAGCATTATGATTGGATATGAAAATTGCTACATAAATGTTACAATCAGTCAAAAAGTGATGCATATGATAATTTTAAGTGTTACATAATTATTTAAAAAGTGCTACACTTGAAGGAGTTCAAGTGATACAATTAATAAATAAAATGTTACAATTCAATCAAAAATGCAACAAATAAAATGTTATATTTGAACAAAAAAAGTGTTACAAAAGAGGTCAAATGTAGCAGTTTACATGTGTTACTCCTGTGTGTTGCAATAGATGATTTAATGCAACACTTATGATAACTGTCACTAAAAGCATGTAAAGTGCTACCTAAGACAATATGTAACGCAAGCAATTGCATCGCTTATAAAAGTGTTACCTATCATCTATAGTAATATTTTCGACTCATTAGGTAATACTTTTTAGGTTACATAATACCATTTATGTTGTAGTGTTTCTATGAGTATATCTGGTTTAAAATTGAGACTTTCTTTTTTTATTTTTAAACACGTTTCGTTTATGGTCCAATATCTTATTTCTCATTGTTACTATAACTCTAACTGCATGAAATATTTTATACTAAGAAACTCATCGCTATAATTTATTAATTTATTTGATCCAATAACTATAATTCATTCTTTAAAATTATCCATTAAAATATTTATGAGTTAGCATAATCTGAAAGATTGTTCGGATAAAAAAACCTTTCTAAAACTTCTCTTTATGAGGTTGTATTGAATAGTTGTTTATTTTTTATTGACTTTAAGAGTTACAAATTTACAGCAATTTATTAGGTGCACCCGGGTGCACCTTGCTAGGTGTTCCTGTATTACGTGATGATATATGACAGTTATACGTGATGGTATGATATATGGTATTTATACGTGATGACATGTGACAAAAATTTAGAGTTTAGGGTTTACTTTTCCATCTTAAGGTTTAGTTTTATATTTAGGGTTTAATATTTCATTTTAAGGTTTAGTTTATTATTTTTTTTATTTAATTTTTCATTTTAGGGTCCCAGCAAAAATCTATCATTCCGCCAGTTATATGTGATGATATTTGATTGTTATATGTGATGATATGTGTCAGTTATATGTGATGATATATGATATAAATTTAGAATTTAGAGTTTAATATTCAATTTCAGGATTTATTTTTTCATTTTAGGGATTAATTTTCCATTTTTATGGTTTAATTTTTGGTTTTAGGTTTATTTTTTTAATTTTAGGATTTTAAATTTTAAATTTATAATTTCAATTATTTGTGATGATATGTATCAGTTATATGTGATGATATGTACCAGTTATATGTGATGATATATGTCAGTTATATACAATGATAAGTTAAAATACACGGTGCACCTTACAAGGTGCACCTGGGTCCATGGTATACTCTCTCCAAATTTACATGAGTTTTTTATTTTTGTATTTATGATGTGACTTAAAGAATTACGGCAATTGATTACATGTACCTGAGTGCACCTTGCTAGGTGCACCCTATAAAAATCTGTTATCATTCATTTATAAGTGATGATATATGACAATTATACGTGATGATATATGGTACTTATACGTGATAATATGTGACAAAAATTTAGAGTTTAGGATTTAATTTTCAAGTTTAGGGTATAATTTTTCATTTTAGGGTTTAGTTTTCCATTTTTTGAAGGTTTAGTTTTTCATTTTTTATTTTATTTTCCATTTTAGGGTAACGACAAAAATCATCATTCTACAAGTTATATGTAATGATATGTGTTAGTTATATGTGATGATATAAGATAGAGATTTAGGGTTTGGAGTTTAATATTCAGTTTTGGGGCTTCATTTTTTATTTAGGGTTTAACTTTCCATTTTTAGGGTTTAATTTTTAAGTTTAGGTTTATTTTTTTCATTTTAGGATTTTAGCTTTAGAATTTCAATTACTTGTAATGATATGTATCAGTTATACATGATATGTGCCAATTATAAATGATGATATATATTAGTCATATGTAATAATAAATTAAATTATTGAGTGCACTTTTCAAGGTGCACCCAGTTACACGGTATAATGGATCAAGAGTTACAATAACTCTAAATATTGCTTCATATTTTAATTGTGCTTTTTTAAGGATTTTAAATAAATTGTTTTAAAAACAGTGGCACTCGGAAATGGTAGTTTCATATATTTGTGTAAATATTTCTAATTGAGTTTTTTATAAGGATTCTCATCAAATGGTTTAGCGAGGAGATGCGGTTCTACGCGGTTTTCTTACACACATTTGAGATATTTTTTTAGTTCGTGTTTTTACAAATTATAAGCTTATTTTAAAAAAATATTAGATAAACAAAATGATTAGTTTTATGTTTTCCCTTTTATGAATTGTTGAGTAGATTATAGCTCGACTCGATCCAACAAATATTTTATCGGTCATTATATCTTATCCCCAATGTACGTACCTATATGCTATTAACCTTTTTCAATACATATTTATCAGTATTATGTTGAATGTTTATCACTATAGTACTTACATGTCCATTATTATCATGCTAAATTTTTTGGTCATGTTTGGCAATCAATGGGTAGCTGATAGCTGATTGGATTAGTTGTTAGTGGATAACTGATTGCATTAGCGAATCTGATTAGTTGATTGTATTAGCAGTTTGTATAAACGTGTTTGGTAAATATTTGAGAGCTGATAGTCGTTTGATCATGTAAAATGACCAAAAGGGGGCATTTGCACAATTTAGTGTAAGTATTTATTTTATTAATAACAAATGTATAATCTATTGAATAATTAAAGTAACTTTTAAAGAAAAATAATCATTATTAAAAATTACTATTTATATAAAATTTATGGAGTTGTAAAAATTTTAATATATTAAATTTAATTTGGATAATTATTACTAATTTAATTGTAATAAATTTTTGTATGTAAATTAATAAAAAATTTTTGGTAATTTGAGAACAAAATTATCATTTCATTTAATTTTCAAAACCTCTCTTCTCAAAAAGCTCATATATGGAGCTTTTTCAAATTAGCTTTTTGACCCAAAAAACTAATTGTAACCTATGTTTACCAAACTTATCAATTAAAGGATTTGACTGGTCAATCCTCTCAATTGAGTCAAATCTTCTAATTTTGGCTCAAAACTCTCTTTACCAAACGGGGCCTTTACCTTTTTCTACATGAAAAAGAAATCAATACTTTTTGGTAAATATTCATTACTTTTTGCTCATAAACCTTAATTTGTCTAAAAATATTGAAAGCCCGCTAATATTGTTGTTTACTCAACTTTTAGAGTTTTGTTACTTTTTGTATTAGTGTTTTTATATATACATAATCATCAATATTATATACGAACTTTATATTTTTATGAATAGGTCTCCCGTCTCACATTATGAGACCAATTTTTACCCAATTTAAATATTGCCCGTGGATCTAATGCATATGAAATCAGGTCGCCGGCCCATATTGGATCTAAACCAATTTAGACCTATTTCATCGTTTCATTTAAGGTTAAAAATAAATACATATCAGAAACATGTAATACCTTAAGTATATTTTGTAATACTCTTATAACATTTTGTAATACTCTCACAACCTTTAATGATACTTTAACAACCTACTGTAAAAAATATATAGACGTAAAAGAATTAAATATAAATATAGACGAATTATGTTTTGTAATACTATAGTTATATTTTGTGATACTTTAACAACACTTTGTAATACTTACTATAAAATATATATAGACGTAAAAAATTAAATATAAATATAGACGAACTATGTTTTGTAATACTATAGTTATATTCTTGTGTACTTTAACAACACTTTGTAATACTTACTATAAAATATATATAGACGTAAAAAATTAAATATAAATATAGACGAACTATGTTTTGTAATACTATAGTTATATTTTGTGATACTTTAACAAGACTTTGTAATACTTACTATAAAATATATGTATAGACGTAAATTAAATATAAATATAGACGAACTACGTTTTGTAATACTATAGTTATATTTTGTAATTCTTTAACAACATTTTGTAATACTTACTATAAAATATATATATATATATATAGACGTAAGAATTTTAAATATAAATATAGACGAACTATGTAATATTATTACCTAAATCTGTGATTTATTTTTCTTATAATTTTTGATACTCTATAGATGATAATCAAAAGTTTATAATGTTTGCAAATAAAATATGAAAGTGCTTGATTTAAGAGACTGTTTGTGATACTTTAACTATATTTTGTAATATTTTACCAATATTTTGTGATACATCAACTACCATATATAAAAAAACATAGATATAAAATAGAAAAAAAAAATAGAAACTTGTGGATTATGATACTTTAACTATGTGTTGTTGTATTTTAATAATTTATTTTAACAATTATGATACTTTTCCATTAATTTATAATATATTTATATTCACCTCTCTCGAACACATGGACATAACGGTATCAACATTTTGAAAAAGAGGAACAAATGACACCAGCACAACCTTTTGTGATATTTTAACAATATTTTTTAATACTTTAACTATATTTTGTGATACTCTAATAATATTTTGTGATACTATTAAATTCTTTTATAATTCTTTGAAAACGTATTGTAACAAAAATATAGACGTAAGAATATAAATTAGACAACTAAGACTTGTGGTATTTTTATTGTAATTTGTAATATATCTATATGGAAATATCATATTAATTTGTAATACTTTTGCATGAAATTGTGAAACTGTTAGCTCATTTTATGATACTTTTAAATTTTTGATGCAATATCAACAAATTCTCACCTCAATTTTAATGACACTTTAAAACAATATATCATAAATGGACTACAAAAAAAAAAAATCCAAGTCAACATTACATACAGACATAAGAATCACATCATTCTCAAATCAAATAACATTAATACAATTTATGCGCAAGATATGATACCAACATTCCAACACACTTTATCCCTGCAACAAACTCATAAACCAAGAAAAATAAAAAATCACAGCTAATTAAACTAGTTGAACTAATAATAATAATAATAATAATAATAATAATAATAATAATAATAATAATAATAATAATAATAATAATAATAATAATGCCACAAACACATCATTAGACCCCATTTTTTCATTAATTGCAGCCTCGAATGGATGTTCTTCGTTAGCACGAGGCGTAGCAACAATAATAGTTTTAGGTACAGAATTCATGTCGATCTTCGAAGCCCGGTCCTCGGCATCAATGATCAGCTTCGTGTAAGAATGGTATGTATTTGGGAGTCAATCAAGCACCTGAGAACAAACCAAACACTTCATGCCCTAATCAAAATTAAGAAGTCATGTAACAGAGGACAAAGAAGCATTCAATGAAGTGAGTAAATTATTAATGAAAATCAAGTCTCAAGTGTAGTATTTCCTGAGAATCTAAGCTTAAGCATACATCAGTTATCAAAATATAGATATACTAACCGAAAGTTTATCTTAGCATCACATTCAAGCGCACAACACGATGTCAACTTATATTAGAAGTTAAAATATGATTAATTAGTCCAATTGCGCCTCAAACAAAACTCAAAATCTCCTTGAACATATCACCAAAAAATAAAAGATGATTAGTAATTGACTACAGTTCTTTCACACACCAACACATACCATTCCCAGGACTAATTAAAATCATTAAAATCAGAACCCGCCATCCCTGGACCAAAATTGTATATCTTGCACGTCTTCAATCAATTTGTAGCTGGTCACCTCCGTGAATTTTAGTGTGTGATTGTGGGTTGTAAACCTTTTGTAAAAAGTGTGTGAGATTGTGGTGAGGAGAGAGGGAGAGGAGCGAGTTCGCATATATGTTCTTTATTCAGTATTATTATTATTATTATTATTTGTGTTAATAATGTGGATGTGGTAATCGGACAACGGGTGGGTTAGGCAAGTTTGTGGGTCAGGCAAGTGGGTATGGTAAAAAGCGGTCCCATAAGATGAGACCGATCTCACCCATGTATTTGTCTATTTTTACTGGTATTAGAACACGATCCATGAGAGGATCTTATAGAAGTTTTAGCTCATTCATAATATACATTTAATACTATAATTTCAATATCCTTTCAAAAATTTACAATTAATCATTATTTTTTTATAAATCACCTTTATATTTCTTCATATTTTTTATCTTCTCAAATCGTAGTTGATTTATTACTGGCAATTGTTTTAAGAAAACTTGACATCTTTTATTAAAATATAATTCTCCACTTCACTTCTAATCGATTTTTCTCCCTTTTTTTAATTTAAAATAAAATAAGAGGCCATTTAAAACACTTACCATACTGTGTCAAAAACGAATTCTAAAAGTTGGGTGCAATTGGAAACCAAAAATTTTGGTTTCCCTCGACTAGCAAAAGAAAGAAAAAATGACAAACAAATGATTGTTTATAACTTAAAAATATAATTCACTTTTTTTCTTTAAAAAAGTTTTTCCTCATTTGTCTCTCATCTATTTCCCTCATATCTCTAATCTTTCAACTACCATTAATTTCCTACCACACAAAAACTTTATTTTATTTCCTCTCTCTCATCTTTCCACCATCATTAATTCCCACCACACAAAATCTTTTGTGGGTCCCATTTGAAATTTTATTTACCAAATAATTTTATATTCAATCACTTACTCAAAAAACACAAATTGTATCCAATCATTATCTTACCAAAAGCTTTATCTCCCTAAAATTTTTATTTTCACTATTCTCTAGTGAAACGAAACGAAAATCAACGAAATGATATCCAATTGAAAGTTTTTATAATGGGTCCCAATTTTAAATTCTTGACTCAGGCTTCCGAGAAAAATGGCTCGGCACTATTCCATAATTATTGGTGTTGTAAAAATAGTGAATATTTTAATTGTGATAACTTAAATGTTGTTCAGATGAATGAAAAGTAATATTGCAATCAAAAAATAAAAACAAATAAAGCTAGATAATCCAATTACTCAAGAATCACAAACAAATAATGAAAATAAAATTTAACCAATAAATAAGAAATATGAGATAATTACTATCAGACATGTAGTGAACATAGTATATGTAGTATACGAATTTACATTTTTGTTATTTTATACAGCCCGATGGTAGATTATTCTTTTCAAATGATGTGATTCATAACATAAACCGCCTCTAAAAGATATGGATAGCTGGTGTGTGAAATAATCTCACTAGAGGAGGCGGTTCTTAACAAACCCGCTTTTAAAATAATTATTTATTTTTATTAACCTTCTATTTTTTTCCATTTGTAAATTTATTAGTAAAATGTTTTTTTGATTTATTTAGGTGACTTCATGTTCTTTTTTTGAATTATTTAATTGTTTTACAACGTGTTTAAGGGTTTTTTTGAATGATTTTATTAAGTAATTATTTGACATTTAATTATAGTTTTTATTTTATATGAAGTTAAAGAAATTTGAGATTTACTTTTTATTAACTTACAATATATTTTTTTAATATTTCAAAACTTATTTAATAATTATTTATAATTAAAATACAAAAATCTCAAAACTCAACCACACTAAAATCCAAGAGTTTTTATCTTTAAAGGAAATACGTATTCTCGTTTGAACTCCAAGCTAAACCTCCATAAGAATAGTACCATAATCACCATAATTGTCTTAACTCCGACTACAAAACCCGTGAGAAAATTTTAAATTCACCCGATCACCTTCCCAATAACGGAGTCGTCGCCTTATAAAGTTAGTTAAATAAATATAAGGTTTTGTATTTAAATAATAAATAATTATTAAATAGAGTTTAAAATGAAATTAAATAAAGAAGTCAAAATGGTTGTAACTTAATATAAAATTAATCTCAAAATATTTTAACCTTGGATAAAAAATTAATAAATTATAACTAAATATATAATAGTTATTTGATAAAATCCAAAAAAAGAATTAGAAACATTATAAAATAATAAATAATTTAGAAATAACTATGTAGTCACCTAAAAATTTAAATAAATAAAATTATATTTATTTTTAATGATATTCAATAAATTGAAAAAATCAAAAAACTTATTAAAAATTTAAAAGAATTATTTTTAGAGGCTATTCTCTGGGAAGATTATTCCACCCCTGGGATGTCCAGATTTTTTAGAGGCATTTTATGTTACGAAGGCCTCCTCTGGGGAGAATATTCCACCATCGGGCTTCCAGATATACCAAAAGTCACTACAAAGAAAATCACGATTACCGACGGCTAAATTCGTTGGTAAGCCATCGGTAAACATCTTACCGACGGCTTGCCGACAGAACATCGGCGTCGGCGAAATCTTCATCGGTAATTTCAATTATCGACGGATATAAGGCCGTCGGCAAATACCGACAACATTGCCGACGGGTAAAGCCGTCGGTAGGTTCCCGTCGGTAATTTTATTTTTCTAAATTTACCGATGGTTTCGGTGTCCGTCGGTAATTAATTAAAAAATTAAAAAGAAAATTGTCGACAGATTTCGTGTCCGTCAGTAAATATGAATAATTTTATTAAACAAAGCCAAATTCTCCGATCGTCTTAACAACATCTGATTTCTCATGATTCAAATCGTCGGTCTCTAAACTCATTTTCACAATCATAGTGACTTGTTATTTGTTATTTATCAGTTACCCGAGCATCGAACATAAAATAAATCTAATTATTAATTAGAGATTCATAAATACGAAATATTAAATTGATTAACAAATCTAGCATTTGGTACACGATTGAGAAATCTTATCATAACAATTTCATGAACTTCATCCTGAAATATCTTTTTGGTGTTGAAAAGCTGGGGTGAAGTGGAAAGTTGGGTATATAGGTTGTTTTGTTGGACTTCTTATATGAAATGTAGTGGTTGTTGTTTCTAGTTCTCTAGTTTTCTTTATATAATTATTTCTTATGATTACATTTCAAACAACTAATTTATCAGACTCTAATTATTTCTTTGGCCTCAAGTCATCGATGATTTTATTAGCCTCATTCAATTATAAATTCCTCGATTGTCTTTTTAAAAGACTTTTTTTTTTAACAATTTCAAAAATGTAAATGTGAACATGATAATGAAAGTCCTGGAGTACGGGGGAAAAAATAAATACCATGAAAAAGAAGCACAACAACCCCGAGTTTAATTTCATGGTATTTATTTTTTTGCCCTTACACCAGAACTTGCACTATCATGTTCACTTTTACATATTTCAGTTTTTTTTAAAGGTCTTTTTAAAAAGACGATTGATAAATTTTGACCGAGACTAATAAAATCATCGATGAATTGAGGCTTAAAGAATAATAAGAATTTGATAAGTTAGTTGAAATGTAATCATAAGAAATGAATATATAAATAAACTAGAGAACTAGGAACAACAGTCAATACTAATCATATACTAAAAGTCTAACAAAGAAACCAATATACCCATGTTTCCACTTCACCCCAACTTTTCAACAGAAAAAAAGTTACAGGATAAAATTCATGAAATTGTTATTACCAAAGTTTTCAATCGTATGCCAAATACTAGATTTGTTATTAAATTTAATTTTTCTTATTTATCAATCTCTAATTAGAAATTAGATTAATTATCTGTTCGATGCTCTGTAACTAATGAAGCTCTAAAAACAGGGCACTATGATTGTGAAAATGGGCTTAGAGATTGAGGATCTGAAGTATGAGAAATCAGATGCTATTAAGACGATTAAGAAATTGACGGTGTCTAACAAAATTATAGGATAAATATTAATCTGGTATGTGAAAGTAAATAATTTAGGAGAAATGTTATGAATTGTTGGAGGTTTGATTTATATTTATTTAAGTATGTTAAATTGTTGTTTTTTGGTTTTATTATTATTATTATTATTATTATTATTATTATTATTATTATTATTATTATTATTATTATCATTATTATTAATTTGGTTATATTATTAGTTTTATTTTTGGTTATACCGTTATTATTAATTTTACTTTTTTGGTAAGTGAAATCAGAGAATTTAGGAGACTTATTATAAATTATTGGAGGTTTGATTACATTTTACTTAAGTATGTTAAATTATTGTTTTTGTTATATTATTATCACGATTATTATTATTAAGATTAATTGGGTTATATTATTATCATTATTATTATTACTATTATTATTATAAGGTCTAAGATACCTATTGTAAAAGGAAACATTTCATACTTAATACTTACAATAAAATTTAATCAAACTCCCTATTATTCTTATTATATTAATCATACAAGAATTTATTTTAACCGATAATATCAACCAATCAATCATATTTATACAATATCAACAAAATATAATTAAACATAACATCCACATACCGATCACCACATTTCATTTCAAAACCCCCATCCCCAATAATTTCAAATTTTTGAAAACCACCATAATTTTAAAAAATTAAAAACCGTTATTGGAGAGACGGAACCTCCCGGACGGCGCCGTACACCACATCACCACCGACATCTACCCAAACAATCACAACATCAATCAATCATAATATATATAACAAAAAAAAAATTATACATTAAACACAACATAATTAGCCCTAAAATAAAATTTAATTGCATAAATGGACCCTAAACCAAAAATCATTCACAAATTCATAAATCAAGCATAGATTCATAAATTGAACCCCAATTCAGTTTCTCGAAACATGAGTCCTAAATTCAAATCAAATTAAATTGAAATCCTAAATAAAAAAATTAAATTTGAATTAAAAAACTAACATACCTTAATAGATGATGTTGACGGTAGTTCAACGGCGATCCGACGGCAGCAACAGATCTGGCAGCAGCGGCGGCAACTCTCATGAGCCATAAACATATTTTGGTTGTGACATCGTGGAGTGAATCTGTCTGCTGGGGGGTATCTTTATAATAATGTGACCGATGGACAAAAGTCGCGGGTAATGCCGCCGGTAAGATGTCCGGCGATGCTGACGGAAGGTATTCCGCTGTCGGTAAATGGAAACCGGCGTTCCTGATGAACATATTCGACAATCAATATCCAATTTTTTTTGAAATATAGCCGACGAACAATTTCCGTCGGCATATTTGGCGGACTTTCTGGCGCCAACTTCCTGGGGCATGCCGACGGACACATACACCGATGACAGCTTTTCGTCGGTAGTCCATCGATAATTTTGTCGTCGGTAATGCCGGTCTTTTACCGACGGATGGCTTTCCGTCGATAATATCCGTCGGCTTTTTCAATTTTTTTTTTTTGTAATGAGTGCAAATTCGTATATTACGGATAATGAGTTCACTCCAAAAATATGTTAGGTACTAAAAGTGATAAATGCATATACTACAAGTACCTAGTAGTAATTATCTCAAGAATATTATTTAGTGAAACTTTCACAAAATAATAATTATTATCAATCGAATAGGAATATCTTCTAATACAAATTGTCAATTCTTTTTACAAAGTAAAAAATCAAACTTGAAACACGTATATAAACCCGAATCACGTGCTCAACACGTTTTCCTTAAAACATATTCGTCCCCTATTTCGGACGTTTGTTTCCTTGGATAATACGGGTAAACCAGATTACCTTTTGTCTCCGACGAACTGATAATCATGCCCGTACTTTATCACCAAAAATGCAAGATGCCAAGGGAATTGTTTTCTTTCAATATGCATTGTTTATTCTTTTGTATAATGTGTGAAATTGTGTGGTTATTTTCTTATTATTATTGTTGTATTGTTAGCCTTTGTTTATAGGCTAGTATTTGACCTTTCATGCTTGCAAATTAAAATCACATAATGACACAATGGAAGTTACACAATTTAGGACAATTGAATTGAGTGTAACAACAAAACCATTGGTCTCACCATTAGTGTAGGAGTTATTAGGTTGAATTTCTCATTTGTAATTAACTTTAATTAAAAAATACAACCAATTCCAACACTCAAATTAGTTTTAATTTTATCATTTATTTAACCACCAAAGTAGATAAGAAGGTCAAAGAAAATTACATAATTTTCTTCACAAATTTTCCAACAATCCCCCACATGAAAAACTTTTTGACGATGGGAGTATTTGGTGATAAAATCCAACAGTTGAATCCTGCATAGGATAGGTAGGTGTTACCCTTTGAAAGTTCCATTGTGAAAGTATATTTTCTTTATTGGCTGACCAGTAAACGCGATGTCTTTGAACTGTTCCCGTTTGTGTAAACGATGATATACCCCACACAAGATTCTCCCAAACATATTCAGTTCTCATAGTTATGTTCATTAATGGCTTTGAACATACGCCTAGTTCCGCAAGAGGTTCTAAGAATTGAGCCTTACATAATTCTTTTCGAAGTGGCCCCACTTCTCTCCCGCATAGGTGATTCTTTGTAATAAGTAGACGACACTACTATTCTCGACTCTCCGAGGCAAGAATCATTAAAAGCCAATGCTTATCCTCTCTCCACAAATATCGCTATTTAAATCATGGATAAGGAATAACTTCCCCCATAGTGGTGCTACGAGTCTTTATACAATTAGTTAGGTTGTACCTTTGAACCTAGATCTTGGAATCTCCAATCAATTAGGTTGGGTTCCCATTGTATATCAACTCATTTTTCTGAGGCTTAAGTCACATTTCTCTTTATGACTTTACAACTACCTCTCAATTTAACTGTTTCGTTAATATATCTGTTCAGTTATTCTTTGACTTCGCGTAGTCAACAACGATAACATTAATAGAAAATATTTATCTAAATGCGATCAAGGGCTTCTAATTGCTTATAATTTTTCATTATAAGTATAACCTTGAAATCAAACATTTTGACTTTCTTGGGTGTAAGTATTGCAACATTAGCCAGACACCCCCCACATTTCCACCATATATTAAAACCACACACGTAAGTGACTTATATAAAGTGGTTCACTATTTCTCATTAGTTTCAACACAAGTCTCATACTTGTCTTCATGGAATGTTAATATACAATTCAAGTTAACTAATTTCCATAGAGTATTATAATTAACAAGTTTCAAATAAGTTAATCGAATAATTTATCAATTTACTAACTTTTGGTTGAGCAACCATTATAACGAGTTCAAATAGTCAAACTCTTTTATTTTAACATTCAATTACAACGGCATACTCATGACATAATTTTTAAACAAGAAATTAGTATCTCATATGCATTCAGATTTCATCTTATCATTTCTTATTAAACTCAGATGATCATTAGTCAATAACTATGCTTAGATTCAAAACGGTTAATTAGAATAACTTATTCTAATACCATTATTTGAAATCATTGAACCTTTTCAATTAAGCATATAGGCCCAATAATCACGACTTTCCGTAATCCTCATTTTGACTTTTTGATCTTTACTTGAATTTAACAAATTCAATACTCATCTTGTCTCATGAGATCAACCATCTCATGTCAACTTTCTTATCTCACTATGAGAGGTTAAACAATTTAATTTCAAGATCAACTCATATATTTGATCCAAGATTAATTCACATTAAACTTTATAAATTTTACCCAAACACATGAGTTCAAATTTATACTTTAATAAATTTTGGACCTAATTAGAAGTCAATTTTTCTTTAAAATCATCAATTTGGCCCAGACTACAGTCATCTTTTAATTAATAAGGCCCAAAAAAAATTGATATGGAGCCCAAATGAAAGTCCAGTGACTTATTCCATTAAGAAACTGGTCCAAACAAACATGACTTGAACAAAGTCATTTTATTTTATTCATTAAATCCATTAAATGGGCCCAAACTATACCTTCATTTTACAATTATTTGGCCCAACAAATGGCCTTGAAATCTGGCTTTCTCCTCACAGTGAGAAGTACAGCCGCCATAAACAACAATTATTCACAGGTAAATGGCGCTTCAATAAACTAGAAGTAGCACCTCTCGCTAGCGGACAGATCCGCCTTCATCGTCGCCCAAATCCGACTGACTGCCATCAATGCCGACGAATTCGGCGATCGATTTAGAGGCGGGCGCTCCGTCGTGATGTGTACAGTATTGTCGCCCATTGTTGGCAATCGGTGCTCACAATAATAACTGTTTACATTCCTTCACGGACGATATCAAATACCGCCCCGATTGGCCGCAGCCATCTTCGGCAGCCACCACGGGAAACCAGCCACCATGGCCACCTCCGTTGTGATCGGACCGTTGCGATCTACGAATCTGTGGCTTAGTGGTGGAGCTTTGGGGAAGACAGGACAGGATATAAATAGAGGTCCATTTTTCTTTTGTTTCAAACATCGAACACAAATTGTGATTCTCATACATGAGCCAAAATAATTTGTTTCGTGTTTTGATCGTTTTCTCAATATTTCTTGCTTTTAAGTCCCATTACAGTTTTTTACGCGTTAGAACAGAAGATTTTGATTTGAAAAAAACAATTCTCATATACGGTAGGATTTATAAAAAAAAAAAAGGAAAAAGGAGAGCGAGACGCTAGTCGGACGGAGTGGCGTCCCGGGCGAAAATGAAAAAAAAAAGTTGGTCGAAAAAACCTTAAACGACACTCACAACACATATTATTTATTTAATTATATTATTTATTTTAATGGTTATTTATTTTTATAATTTGTTAAAAATTCTATTAGATTAGGTAAAATAAATAAATATATCATAATAATATCTAAAAATTACAAGAAATTTTATTTCAAAATTAAAAATACAACAAGATTAAAAAATAACAACAAATAAGATTAAAATAGAAATTACAATAATTTAATATTACATATGTGATCACATTTGTAACGGCGTATTTCCAATGAGATTGTGGATGCATCAATTGAAAGCTGTTTCAATCTTCTTCCACAATGGTGGTACTTCATACAAATAATATCTCCGTGATGCATCATCACCGTATTCACTGCCTCCTCGTATGCGGATCATAAACCAACTCAAAACTTGCCTCATTCCAATCCTCCAAGTCAGACAATGGTTCAAAAACCCCGACAGAGTATGTACGTAGGTAAGCAGCAATACTATAGTAATGTTTGACGTAAACTCGAGGATCCACTCTGAATTCGGTGCACACTTTTATTGCATGAGAGCACGGAATACACTGCTCACCCATCTACCACAAGAGCATTCTGCGTTCGACAAGGACACTCGAAAGTTGCGGGCACGAACTTCTCCATCGACCCGTGCAGAAACTTCAGTCGTTTGCGCCGCCCAATTATATCCCGTAACATGGTAAGATGACCCTAACTGATGTCTTGACCTGAATATGTCATATATCTTATCAGGCCAAAATTGTTGCATGTTACGGACTATTGTCGCATCTTTCTAAGCGATCAAAAAAATTATGAATACTTTGGGCAAACGTGATTCGAACCATAGTAGTTATTGGGAGCCGTCTAGCACATTCCATAACTCCATTGATACACTCGGACATGTTGGTCGTCAGGATACCACACCGTTTGCCGCCGTTGTGGGACAGTGTCCACTTGCTCTTATCAATGCCATCAAAGTATGCAAATGCATCTGGATCAAGCGCCTTAATCTGCTCCATTATTTTGTGAAAGACTAAAACTCTGGGTTCTACTCCAGCTTTGAAACACATATCCTTCAATTTTACAGACTTAGCATGCGTATTGAAATTAGATGAGACATGTCGCAAACAGAAAGCGTTAGAAGAGAATGTCGGAACTTGTTCTAGTGCACTAAGTAGTCCGGCATGTCGGTCAGATATAAGACAAACCCCTTCTATGTCGCGGATGATATATTTTGTGACCTTGTGAAGGAACTAATGCCATGAGCTATTACTCTCTGAATCAACAACTGCATAAGCCAGTGGCAAGACTTTTTAGTTTGCGTTAATTGCACATGCGATCAACAACGTGTGCTTATACTTTCCAACCAAAAAGGTTCCATCAACACTGATCACCTTGTGACAATGTCTGAAAGCCTCGATACATGGTCTAAATGCCCAGAATACAAATCTTAACATATGCACACCGGCTATTCCAGAAGATTTATGTAGCCACTCGACCACTGTCATTGGGTTGTACGTCTGCAAGGCCTCCATGTATTTTGGTAAATGTTGGACCGACTCCTCCCACGTCCCGTATATATTTTCACGAGCCCGAAGCAAACCTTGCCATGTCTTGTGATATGACACGTTATAACCATATTCTTGTTCGACAACACTCTGGACATGTAAAGCACCATATAACAGATCTTTCTTGACGTGAGTGGTAATGAGCATGGCAATCATATTTTTGCACAAATTGGGGTGATCGTGACGTGTAAAAGATGCAAGACATCTATGCGCAGGACCCAATCTTGTGATTACCCAAGCACCCTTTCGTTTACGGTAGCTAGCGCAGAGACACCATTCGCAGTCGGGTGATTCATTGAATAATGGGTTCGGAATATCTACATGATTCTCCCCAAAGGGTTTCGACAAACAAACAACTTTCCACACCGTTGGATTTCTCTCCAACACTCTATACGCACACTTGGCGATGCGCACAGAGTAATCTTTCACAGCCCACATCATATATTTTTTATCACCGAATAGCATGCCTGTTCTCAACAGTCCTTCGGCTTTATAGTAGTAGTCCTGTCGGGTGACATCAATTGAATCAATAGGAGTGTCTCCGTACTCTGCATCGAAAAATGGTGAGTTCTTGTACAGTTCTGATCCTCTATCCACTCGTCTATGGGTTGTAGGGGCACGTTCAACTTTGGTATGTTCATAATGATCTTCATCTGGTATGCTGCCCCCCAACTGAAAGAATTCCTCGTCAGTTTCATAACCATCATCTACATCTGGAATATATTCAGAATCGCTTCCTTCATCTGGTCCGAAACAATCGACGGGGTAGTCTGGGCTCACCAATGGGAGAGGAGGATGATGCTCGGTGGGATCTACATTTGCATATCCACCTTCGTCTCGTAGAATTGAGGCATACATGTCATATTCATTGCCATGATACATATTCGCCATATGTGCACTTACTTCTCACATAACAATTTTTTTCATATTTTCACAAAATTAGTAACTCCTCACAAATTAAATAATTTCAATATTCATGTAACATTTCTACAAAATTAATAATTTCCATATACACAAATAAAATTAATTTTAAAAAATAATTAACAGCAAATAATAACCGAATAAATTCAAATTTTCACATAATTAATAATATCATATTAATTCAAATTTTCACATAATTATGAATTTCTCACAAAATACAAATATTCACATAATGAATAATCTCATCAAAAAAAGATTATTACAAACAAATAAATTCAAAATTTTAACGTGACTAATAATTTCTCACAAAATTAATAAATTCAACATTTCACATAATTAATAATTTTATCACAACCACATACGATTAATTTTCTTAAACAACTAACTAAACACATAACTAATAAATTTAACAATTCACATGATTAACAAATTAAATAAAAATTAAAAAGTATTCAAAAGTCAGAATCCACAAATATATAAATTTAATATATACAAAAAAATAACTAAGATAACTAAAACATGAATTAAAATATGAATTCAGACATATAAATTAATTAATGACAATTCAAACTTACCTTCTTTGAATTGAAGGTAGAAAGAAAACTGAAAAAGAATGGCCGCGGCGCCTCTGCTGGGAAGGAAAGGAGAGGAAAGGAGGAAAGTGTTTGTGTGCGTGAGTTGTGAGGGATCTTAGGGTTTAAGGCCAAATTATTTATTTATTCTTTTGCAAATTGGACCCGAGACGCCAGTCGGAGTGGCGTCCCGCTCTCTTCACCAACTTTTTTTTTTTCATTTTCGCCCCGGGACGCCACTCCGACTGGCGTCCCGCTCTCCTTTTTTTTTTTTTTTTTTTTTTGCAATTCTACCTCAGGACGCCAGTCGGAGTGGCGTCCCACTCCCCCCAAGGTTTTTTTATTTTAAATTCTGCCCCGAAACTTTTTTTTTTTTTTAATAGTCCGAGACGCCACTCCGAGTGGCGTCCCGAAATATCCAGGCGAGACGCCAGTCCAAGTGGAGTCCCGACCTATTTTTTCAAATTTTTTTTTGGTAATATTTTATCAATTTTGAATAAGAAATACAATATTTATTTAATAAACCCTAAACTGTAATGTAAGGACAGGAAAAAAATAAACTACCAACCGGAATCTCAAAGGGATTTTGTCAATTGACTTTGTAGTATGCAATCTGTTGTACAATTGATCCCATTGATCCCGATAATATCATAGTGCAATCTATCAAGTATAAATGATTTCTTAATTTTGTATTAGAAGATAGTATTAAAAATCTGTTTTAAGATTGTAGGGAAATATTCACAAAATAATAATTATTATCAATCGAATAGGGATATCTTCTAATACAAATCGTCAATTCTTTGTACAAAGTAAAAAATCGAACTTGAAACACATATATAAACCCGAATCACGTGTTCAACACGTTTTCATTAAAACAAGTTCGTCCTCTATTCCGGACGTCTGTTTCCCAGGATAAGATGGGTAAACTGGAATTACCTTTCGTCTCCGACGAACTGATAAATTACAAGAGGCCAAGAGAATTTATCGATCAATATGCATTGTTTATTCTTTTGTAGAATGTGTGAAATTGTGGGGTTATTTTCTTATTCTTATTATTGTTGTATTGTTAGCCTTTGTTTATAGGCTAGTATTTGACATTTCATGCTTGAAAATTAAAACCACACAATGACACAATGGAAGTAACACAATTCAAGACAATTGAATTGAGTGTAATAACAAAACTATTGGTTTCATTAAATTGAGTGTAACAACAAAACTATTGGTCCCACCATTAGTGTCGGAGTTAATAGGCTCAATTTCTCATTTGTAATTAACTTTAATTACAAAATATAACCAATTCCAACACTCGAGTTAGCTTTAATTTTATCATTTATATAACCACCAAATTAGATAAGAAGGTCAAAGAAAATTACATATTTTTCTTCACAGTTTTTCCGACAATTATTGTAGGAAAACTTTCACAAAATAATTATTATTATCAATCGAATAGGAATATCTTCTAATACAAACCGTCAATTCTTTTTACAAAGTGAAAATTGAACTTGAAATGCGTATATAAACCTGAATCACGTGTTCAACACGTTTTCCTTAAAATAGATTCATCCCTATTCCGGACGTCTATTTCCCAGGATAAGACGGGTAAACCGGATTACCTTTCGTCTCCGGTGAACTGATAATCATGCCTGAATATTATCACAAAAAATGCAAGAGGCCAATGGAATTTCTTCGTTCAATTTGCAATGGCTATTGTTATTCAAATATGTGGAATGTGGGTTTGTTCTTCTTCTTGTGATTATTTTATTGTTATCCGTTCACCGGAGACGAAAGGTAATTCGGTTTACCCGTCTTATCCTGGGAAACAAACGTCCAGAATAGGGGACGAATCTGTTTTAAGGAAAATGTGTTGTACACGTGATTCGAGTTTTATATATATACGTTTCGATTTCGATTTTTACTTTGTAAAAAGGATCGACAATTGGTATTAGAAGATATCCCTATTCGATTTATAATAATTATTATTTTGTGAAAGTTTCCCTACAATCTTAATATAGATTTATAATTGTACAAGCCTAGTTCCGTTATAACACTAATGGATATTACTGTCTGTATATATTGCATATAATTATCATTTTTTAATAATAATAATTCAAGCCCAAATCCATCATTACAAATTAAATCGGACGACCTCTGATACTTTATTGCGCATGGGCTGCCAGTGTTTTAAGATTGTAGGAAAACTTTCACAAAATAATAATTATTATAAATTGAATAAGAATATCTTCTAATAAAAATTCATCGATTACAAAGTAAAAAATCAAAATTGAAAAACGCATATATAAACCCGAATCACGTGTATAATACCTTTTCCTTAAAACAGGTTCATCCTCTATTCTAGACGTCTATTTTTTAGGATAAGACGGGTAAACTGTATTACCTTTCAGCTCCGGCAAACTGATAATCATACCCGAATCTTATCACCAAAATGAAAGAGGCCAAGGAACTTTGATCAATATGCAATGGTTTATTTCTTATGCAAATATGTGAAATGTGGTTTGTTCTTCTTCTTTTCATTGTTGTATTGTTAGACTTTGTTTATAGGCTAGTATTTGACCTTTCATACTTGCAAATTAAAACCACATAATGACACAATGGAAGTTCCACAATTCAAGACAACTGAATTGAGTGTAACAACAAAACCATTGGTCTCACCATTAGTGTAGGAGTTACGAGGTTGGATTTCTCATTTATAATTAACTTTAATTACAAAATACAACCAATTACAACACTCAAGTTAGTATATACCCCACACAAGATTCTCCCAAGCATATTTCAGTTCTCACAGTTATGTTCATTCATGGCCCTGAACATATGCCTAGTTCTGCAAGAGGTTCTAAGAATTGAGCCTCACGAAATTCTCTTCGAAGCGTCTCACTTCTCTCTCACATAGGTGATTCTTTGTTATAAGTAGACGACACTACTATGCTCGGCACTCCGAGGCAAGAACCATTAAAAGCCAATGCTTATCCTCTCTCCACAAATATCACTATTTAAATCATGGATAAGGATTAACTTCCCCCATAGTGATGCTACGAGTCTTTATACAATTATGTTGTCCCTTTGAACCTAGATCTTGGGATCTCCAGTCAATTAGGTTGGGTTCCCATTGTATATCAACTCATTTTTCTGAGGCTTAAGTCATATTTCTCTTTATACTTTACAACTATCTCTCAGTTTAACTGTTTCGTTAACATATCCATTCAGTTATTCTTTGACGTCACGTAGTCAACAACGATAACATTAATAGAGAGTAGTTGTCTAAATGTGATCAAGGGATTCTCATTGCTTATAATTTTCCATTTTAAGTATAACCTTGAAATAAAGCATTTTGACTTTCTTGGGTGTAAGTATTGCAATATTAGCCAGACACCCCCCATATTTCCTCCATATATTAAAATCACACGTAAGTGACTTATATAAAGTGGTTCACTATTTCTCAATAGTTTCAACACAAGTCTTATACTTGTCTTCATTGAATGTAATATACAATTAAATTTAAGTTAATTAATCTCCATAGAGAATTATAATTAACAAGTCTCAAATAAGTTAATCGAAAATTGTTCGATTTATTAACTTTTGGTTCAACAACCATTACATAGAATTTAAACGGTCGAACTCTCTCATTTTGACATTCTATTTTAACGACATACTCATGACATAATTTATAAACAATAAATTAGCATCTCATATGCATCCGAATTTTATCTTATCTTTCCACATTTAACTTAGAGGATTATTAGTCAATAACCATGCTTAGGTTCAAAATGGTCAATTAGAATAACATATTCTAATACCACTATTTTAAATTATTGAACTTTTCCAATTAAGCATGTAGTCCCAATAATCACGATTTTTGGTAATCCTCATTTGTTTTTTCGAGTTTTATATGAATTCAGCAAATTTAGTACTCTTATTAGCTATCTCATCTCACTATCCGCTTTATTTGACCAACAAGGTCATATTTTCCACCTTTGGAAAACTTAAGTGATATGAGAAGCTCCAACAATTAAATCTCAAGATCCAATTTATAAATTAAATCCAAATTTAATTCACATCAAACTTTATAAATTTTACCTAAACCATGAGTTCACATTTATACATTTATAGAATTTTTAAGTCGAACTAAGTCAAGCTTAAAAATTCACACTATAATAAATTTGAAACCCAATTCAACAATTAAATTTTTGATTATTTCCCAGGATAAGACGGGTAAACCGGATTACCTCTCTTCACAATTAATAGACACCTTTCGTTCAACTCAGCCGAGGTGATGCTCGGCCGCCACCTGGCTCGCTGGACCATCCAGATCGGTGTCAATAGAAATCATGAAGTTGCGCAGGTAAGAGGAGAAGAGACATCACCACCGCTGACCCGATCAGTTCGATAGGCCGTCGCCTTACCGGTGCGCACTTGGCCGCGAATGGTCCCAGATCCGGATGTGGGCTCATGTCGCCACCAAATCGCCGTGTCAGCAGTCTGCCTCATGCATACAAACTTAATGCCGCCTTCGCCGGATTTACTGGTGGCGCGTAGGCCAGGTCGTCACTATCGTCGATGAGTTCAGACGCTACCCCGATTGGCCGCAGCCATCGTCGACATGTTTGAACACTGCCCCGATTGGCCGCAGCCATCTTCGGCAGCCACCACAGGAAACCAGCCACCATGGCCGCCTCCGTCGTGATCGGACCGTCGCGCACGACTAGGTCAGTTATTTTCCATTGCCAACAATCCTTTCTCTGTGAGCGTTGATTTGATGGTATGGATTTATCAATCATGTTAACACATTTTTTTCCATTTTGATTTTTATGATGCATTTTAGAAGACCATAGTATATGTTTTTGATTTGTTGACAAAGGTCTTGTTCATTTTCAGTCTCTCGCCAGACCATTAGAACAAAAAGTGCAACTTTAATCAAAAAGTCAGAAACATATGCCATTTGATTTGATGACAACCAATTTTGATTAAAAAGGTATATTTGTACTAAGCATCCTTTTGAGAATTGGATATTGAGTCAAATTCCTAAGCCAAATGACTTTTTCAAATATCATTTGTCGACAATTGGATATTGAATCAAATTCCAAAGCCCAAAGATCTTTTCGAATATCATTTGTCGACGAAGTTGCAAAACATCTTTTGCAAGAGATTTCTTAATACAAATTTATATTAGAAGATAACATGAAGAATCTGTTTTAAGATTGTAGGGAAACATTTCACAAAATAATATTATTATAAATAATCGAATAGGAATATCTTCTAATACAAATCGTCAATCATTTTTACAAAATAAATATTCAAAATTGAAACGCATATATAAAACCCGAATCACGTGTTCAACACGTTTTTCTTAAAATGGATTCATCCCCTATTTCAGTCGTTTGTTTCCTAGGATAAGAAGGGGTAAATCAGATTACCTTTCGTCTCCAGCAAACTGATAATCATGCCTGAATCTTATCACAAAAAATGCAAGAGGCCAAGGAACTTTGATCAATATGCAATGGTTTATTTCTTATGCAAATATGTGAAATGTGGGTTGTTCTTCTTCTTGTGATTGTTGTATTGTTAGCCTTTGTTTATAGGCTTGTATTTGACCTTTCATTCTTTCAAATTAAAACCACTTAATGACACAATAGAAGTTACACAATTCAAGTCAATTGAATTAAGTGTAACAACAAAACCATTGGTCTCACCATTAGTGTAGGAGTTATAAGGTTGAATCTCTCATTTGTAATTAACTTTAATTACAAAATACAACCAATTCCAACACTCAAATTAGTTTTAATTTTATCATTTACCTAACCACCCAATTAGATAAGAAGTTCAAAGAAAGTTACATAATTTTCTTCACAATTTTCCAACAATTGTGAGAAGAGAATTAATGGCAGTGAAGACGGACGACCTCTGATACTTTGTTGCGCATGGGCTATCGGTGTTGCTAGCAGAGACGGCTGCGGCCTGACAAAATGGAAATGACCAGATCAGTGAGTCTAATTCTATAATTTGTTGTTAATGGCTGCTGTTTCTTCACACGGAGAAGAAAGGAATATCCTTAGGGCTTTGTGGCCATAGCTATTAAAATCCTTTATTTGGGCCCATTACATAGTTTATCTTTAATTGAATGACTATTGTTAGTCTTGGTCTAGGTTAGTGAAGTATGTTTATTTGGGCTTAATAATGAAATGTATTGTTTAAATGTAGTATTGGACTACATTTATTAATGCTGGGCTTAATTTGAATTGGGTATTTATTAAATTGTGAATTTGGGCTTGAATTACCTTCGGCCTAAATCTTGTATAGATTTATGAGTTTAGGCTCATGTGTTCGGGTGAGATTTATAAAGTCTAATGTGAATTAAATTTGGATCTAATAGATGATTTGAATCTTGAAATTTAATTGTTAAACTTCTCAAATGACTACAGTTTTTTGGTTGAGAAAAGTGTGATCTTGTTGGTCAAATAAAGTGGACAGTGATATAAGAAAGTTAACAAGAGATAGATGATCTCATAAGACAAGATGAGTATTGAATTTACAAAATTCAAGTAAAACTCGAAAAGTCAAATGAAGATTACGAATAATCATAATTATTGGGCCTATGTGCTTAATTAGAAAATTTCAATGATTTCAAATAGTGTAATTAGAATATGATATTCTAATTGACCACTTTGAACCTAAGCATGGTTATTGACTAATGATCCTCTAAGTTAAATGAGGAAAGATAAGATGAAATTCGGATGCATATGGGATGCTAATTCTCTTTTAGAAATTATGTCATGAGTATTCCGTTGTAATAGAATGTTAAAATGAAAGAGTTTGGCCATTTAAACTCTTTGTAATAGTTGTTGAACAAAAAGTAAATAAATCGAACAATTTTTCGATTAACTTATTTGAAACTTGTTAATTATAATACTCCATGGAGATTAATTAACTTGAATTGTATATTAACATTCCATGATGACAAGTACGAGACTTGTGTTGAAATTATTGAGAAATAGTGAACCACTTTATATAAGTCACGTATGTGTGTGATTTTAATTTATAGTGGAAATGTGGGGGGTGTCTTGCAAAATTTGCAATACTTACACCCAATAAAGTTAAAATGTTTGATTTCAAGGTTATACTTATAATAGAAAATTATAAGTAATGAGAAGCCCTTGATCACATTTAGACAACTACTCTCTATTAATGTTATCGTTGTTGACTACGTAAATCAAAGAATAACTAAACGGATCTATTAATCAATTAGTTCAATAGAGAGGTAGTTGTAAAGTCATAAAGAGAAATGTGACTTTAGCCTCTGAAAAATGAGTTGATATACGATGGAAACCCAACTTAATTAACTGGAGATCCCAAGATCTAGGTTCAAATGTACAACCTAACTAATTGTATAAAGACTCGTAGCACCACTATGGGGGAAGTTATTCCTTACACATGATTTAAATAGTGATATTTGTGGAGAGAGGATAAGCATTGGATTTTAATAATTCTTGCGTCGAAGAGCCGAGCATAGTAGTGTCGTCTATTAAAATAAAGAATCACTTATGTGAGAGAGAAGTGGGGCCGCTTTGAAGAGAATTCTGTGAGGCTTAATTCTTAAGACCTCTTGTAGAACCAAGCATATGTTCAAGGGCATGAATGAACATAATTACGAGAACTGAAATATATATTGGAGAATCTTATGTGGGGTATATCATTGTTTACACAAACATCAGAACAGTTCAAAGACATTGCGTCTACTGGTCAGCTAGTAAAGTAAATATTCTTTCACAAGGAAAGATTCAAAGGTTAACACCTACCTATCCTATGCAGGGTTCAACTATTGGATTTTATCACCAAACACTCCTATCGTCGAAATCTTCTTCATGTGGGGGATTGTTGGAAAGTTGTGAAGAAAATTATGTAATTTTCTTTGACCTTCTTATCTAATTTAGTGGTTAGATAAATGATAAAATTAAAACTATTTTGAGTGTTGGAATTGGTTTTATTTTGTAATTAAAGTTAATTAAAAATGAGAAATTCAACCTAATAACTCTTACACTAATGGTGAGTCCAATGGTTTTTTTGTTACACTTAATTCAATTGCCTTGAATTGTGTGACTTACATTGTGTCGTTATGTGGTTTTAATGTGCAAGAATTAGAAAGTCAGCCTCGTGGCTATGTTATCGTCGCAACTTTGATACAACTCCGATTGACAAATGATTAAAGAATTAGAAATTCAGCTCAATTCTCTTTCCAATATGTCATCCATTTTCACACTCCATGTATTTTAAAGGTTGTGAGCATTCTTGTACCCATGTGCTGCGAAGTTTTTGACTCGAGCGTCTTTTAAACTTGGTTATTCACTCTCTAGATGATTAATACCTCTTAGTCCTGATACTTAATTTATTCCGTGCTTGTTCATCTCAATAACACATAATAAAAACATTTTTCATTCAAAGCGATCAAAACAGGCAACGACTTTACAAATACAAAATCAAATCAAATTAAGTCCTTTATGCATGAATTCTAGTAAAATCGTAACTCGTCGAGCCCTAAAATTCATATATAAACATTTTTTATCAAACCACCCTAATAAGATCGTAACTCGTCCTCTAATAATGAAAGAAGAGAAGAAGTGCATGTACAAGGCGAATTGATAACAATGTATTTGCTTTAGGTATAGACATTTTAAAATATTAACATGATATATGTATGAACTTTTAGAAGAATCAATATGGATTAATTACTCTCAAACTTGAAGATCTGAATCAATGATCCTCTCAAGGCAAGTGTTTATCTCATTACACAAGTGTTTAAATAGGAAGTATGGACGCTCAAAACAAATCAATGCTTGTACTCTACCATAAGATTTAAAATCATCTACTCTCTCCACTGCTTATATATATGCTCAAGATGATAATCAAAAGGACTTATAAAGGGTTGTTATGTAGATTCATTGGTAAAGGTGGTGAGATTTAGGCTAAGTGACTCAATCTAACTAAACACAATACGACAACATAACCACCATAGAAAGTACATCACTATCCCACATTATATGCTCCCAGTATGAATAACGCAAGTCTTCTTCTACCTCTTTGAATATAGACTCTTAAGCATCTCGTAAGTACTATCTCTATCTAACTTCTCTTTTCATTTATGATTTTTTTATCCTTTTTTATTATTAATATGTTAATGGTGTGGTTTTGTAGAATTATGACTTAGAAAAATGATGTTAGGTTTCGTGATAGACGTCACCAGTCCTAACATCAACTAAACCTCAAAAACAGCAATGGAAAATATAAACACAGTAAATTAATTTCAGTCCGTAAGTAATCGTACTTACGAACTTGGGTGTACAAACCCAAAAACTATATTACTTTTCAATTGTTCAAACTCAATTACAAAATATAAAAGTAATATATGAAAAATAAATTGTATCAAACTACTCAATTACAAAAGAACAAATTGATTCACAAAATACTCGTCGCTTGTTCTTTAGTTGAATTTCTCCGTTGGTTACGCAACGTAGAAAGTCTCCTAATGCAGCAATAAAGCTCTGAGTAGTTCTTTTTGTGATCTGCTTGAAAGATTTCCACGTCGTGCGTCCGTCTCTGAACTTCTTGCGTCTTCGCTCCTTATATAACTAAACAAGACTCCTAGTCTTGTTAAGCAAGTTAGATAAGTATTTAGGAAACTAAATAAAGTCCTAGACTCCAACTAGGAAAGAAATCTAGAGTCCTAAAATACTTTGTGTCCTAAGAAAGGCAAACTACAAACAGGAATAATATTGTTGAAAATAATATTTCCAACAATCTCCCCCTTTTGCCTTTCTAGACAAAACTACCATGATGCAACAAAAATGCTCAATAAAAGAAAAACAAACTAACTCCCCCTAAATAAGCAATAGATAAGAAGAAATAAACAAAATGTTCCACAAACAACCAAAACCAAAAGAAACTAAGGAAAGTGCAAAAGGAACTCAGACACCACGAGCCTTCTTCGCCCGTCAAGAGGACGAAGATGTTCCTTCACCATCAGCTTAGACAAATATGGAGATTTGAATGCGGTCATCACTACTTGTGACAAAAACTTTGAAGTGAAGGACAACCCTGTCTTTTGCAGAGCGGACATCACCCACTCCTATGAAGTTTCTAGAGTTTCTTAAAGACTTACTTAATTTATTCCCTAACATCATGAAGGCCTCCTCTCCTTATACCCTCTTTGTCCGTTTTATTTTACATGATCTTACATTAGGCCCTCTTTGTCCATTCCAGTTTTTGTGATCTTACTCTCCGCTTCTTCATCTTCAACTATCTTATGCTTTATTGGTATAGTGTTTGGAATAGGAATCATACTCTGTGTTGGCGAGGTCATAGGTAATCTTCCCTTCCTAACATGATCTTCAAAGTATTCTCTACTAGCCTTAAATTAACTTTCTAGATCACTTTTCTTTATTTGAGCACTGGGGTCTTTTGCTTCACACTAGTCCTTTGCTTGTAATGAGTGTGAAGAATAATGAGCCAAGGTAGCTCCATTCATCTTCTTCGGTATCTAGATTATCATTTTTTTCCCTCTTAATATCTCTATATTTCCTACAGACGTTGCCAAATAATTCGAATAAATAAACTAGTATACTTGAAACAACACTACTTCACCAATTATCGGGTCACACTGTGGTTCTTAAACCACATCTTGAAGCACGTATTCGATCACTTCAAGTATATATTATAAGTGTAGTGACCCAAATATAAAAAAAAACATTAGTCTCACCGGGAAGGTTTGACTACGACTCTTATACTCACTCATTTTGGGTCAAGAGATAAATTGGATCTTCCCGGTCTAGGTCATAAGTCAGGTCCAGTTGGGTCACATCATGACCCGAGTACCTGGATTGACGTTGGCTAAATTTGGCAAACATTACTCGTTGGTAAAAAGATATTTATTACACCTCATAAAGAATAGTGTTCCGCACAAATATGGACTTAAAAAGGTCTTTCTTTCTAAGGCCTTTCCCACGGGTACTCTAGCGGTGCTCATCATTTTCATCGCAACTTTATCAATACAACTTTGATTGACAAATAGTTTATTGCATTGGAAATAACCAACTCAATTATATTTCCAACTATATGTACCCATTTTCATACTCTATTTATTTTAAAATTCTTGAGTTTTCTTGTACTAATATGTTGCGGGATTCTTGAGCTTAAGTCAAATCTTGGTTGGTTTGCTTCTTTTTAACTCATTTTACTGCCCAAGCATCATTTAAACTTGATTATTCACTCCGTTCTTGCTCCAAACACCTCTATTGCTTTATATGTTTAATTAATCTCATGCTCGTGCATCTCAATAATGCATAATAATGACAACTTTCCTTAAAAATTAAAAGAAAAAAACATAACGACTTCACAGAGTACAAAATTAAAGTGAATTAAGTTGTGTATGCATGAATTTCTAATCAAATCATAACTCAGCAAGCTCTAAAATGCATATATTAACTGTGTTTATCATTGATATATACGATCTCAGCGTTTTCAATCTTATAAAAAATAACATAAAAGATAGTTCAACATATCACATCTTTGAGAAAAAGTAAATAAAGTACATATATAACTAGTCAACTAATCATGAAAATTTGACTTCTCGCACTTTTATTTGCAAATGCCAACTAAGAAATGTTAACATTTAAATGAAACATGTATCTAACTGGGATTGAGCCTTCCAGAACAAACAAATTCAACCAAATAACTTGTAGTATAAATAAACTTTATCGCACTTTTCTTATTTTTCTTTATTATTATTATTATTTTATTTTTTTTTTGCAAGATCATCAACTTGGAAATGTTATCGTTTAAATGAGATTTGTATATAATTTTGATTGAATCTTGTAGATGAATAAGATTGAAACACATAACATATAGGCAAGAAAACCTTTTGACCCCAAATTATGACCGTTTTCACAATTATCATACAAACTGTTTTTTTAAACAAACCATCATGAATCTATGCGCAATTTGCAGTATGCCCCCTAAAGTACAACTTTTGTGGTTTTGTATCCAAAATCGGATGTCGTGGCACAATCCAGTTGTACCATGTAATACGATCACAATAATTCTGGTTTAGGGGTAAACTGCAAATCGTGCATAGTTCATATGGCGGTTTGTCATAAATAATAGATTATATAGTAAACTGTGAAAAACGCAATAGTTTGGGGAGCAAAGAGTAATTATCCCTAACATATAGTTAAGGAACATTAGAGCGGCGAATAGCTAACCATCTGCATTAGAACTTCAACTTCAAACAATTTACATGCTATTAAACAATATATATACGAATAGTTTCACATGAGAACCATCCCTAATGTGAGAACCATGTGAACCTAGACACAATGCTATATTATGTTATATGTACTACTATTTTCAATTATGTATGATGCTAGAATTAATTGATTCTTGGTTAGCATCGTATATAACTAAAAATAGTAGTACATATAACATATTATTACATACGCTTTGTCCCCTTGATTTTTAATTAGAATCGCACATATATGGAAATAACAATACATATAATGCAATAGCATTGTGTTTAGGATATCATAGTTCTAACACTGTGAATTAGTTATCGTTAGAACCAAATCCTATATGGGCAACAATCTTGCCAGGTCGGACAGGCGAATTATCCGTCTACCCACAACTTCATAACTAATACACCATACTACAAAATCCAATATTGCATTATACCTCCAATAAATCATAATACAATAATCAATACGTCATATTGGGTCAGAGATTTACGAAAAAATAATACTTTCGAGTATAGAGAACAATACATTATAGTTAAATTATGGCCATTTTCCTTTATTCTTTTTCAAATTATATTTAGTTAAAATTAAATTACTTGGGCAATATTATCGACGCAAAATTCAAAACTTGGTAGCAAATAAATCTTCGATAACGCTCAGTTATTTAAAATTCATTAAGTTTTCCCCGAGTACTACAGTGTTAAGCAATAAAATGGGATTAATTAAAGCAGGTCACATGCAAGAAAAATGAAAAACACACTAAACCCTGAACTATTCGCCCTTTTACAATTTACCATACAAAATATATTTTGTTACACTTTATCATATAAACTATTTGATTTTTTGCACTATACTCTACACTATACTCTATATGAATAGTTTTATCCCTGAGAATTCTGGTGAAAATTACACAAAATCCCCCAAACTATGCATTTTCTTGCAATTTACCATATAATTTAATATTTTTTACACCTCACCTAATATTTTTCTTTAATTTATTGCTACATTTTATGTATTTGTTACCACTATATTTAATTAATAAGAATTATAGTTATGCTTATAATATTTATTTTTTTTGTGTTTATTATAATTAATAAACTAAACTTTGTTTTGGTAGTATCTTGAACGCATATCGAATATCATATGAAATAATAAGTTTGCTTCAATTTCTTCTAGTATATTTTCAATATTTAAGTCAAATAACTTTTTTTTAAGAAAAATCGAAATAAATTGACTAATTTATAGTGTTTTGGAAGCATAACAAAGTGATAAGATTGGTTTGGATTTCTCTATTTAATTTTATTAGTCTAGTAAAATTATTTTTGCAAATATAGAATAAATTATTAGAAAAATCCAAACCAAATATATTATTTTGGTATGCGTCCAAAACAGTACTAAAATAGTTAGTTTAGTTCGATTTGTTTCCATAAATTTTTATTTTACTGAAATATTGAACATAAATTGGAAAAAATTAAACCAAAATTATTGTTTTATATGGTATTCGATATGCTCCCAAGACAATATTAATAGAAAGATACATATTATAATCATAAAATGAATATATAAAATAAATAATTTTGTTATGCATATATATTGTTTTACTTATTTAGTAAAAGTTAATTTTAAGTAGGTAATGTATACATAAAATGTGACAATAAATAATGAAAAAAGAACTCTTTTGGTGAAATATAAAAAATGTTAGGTTATATGGTAAAGTTCAATAAAAAAACACATAATTTAGGAGGTTTATTGTAATTTTAACAAAATCTTTTAAAATTATCCATATAGTTCATATGATAAATTTAAAAAAAAAAAAAAAAACAAAACAAAACACTCTATATGATAATATTTAAAAAACCGTATAAATTAGGGGTTTAATATATTTTTTCCCAAAATAAAGCCATATTGTTTTCGTGCCTTTTTAAATCGCACGAGATGGTAGAATGCAAAAAAATGAAGTTTGAGAGTCACATTAAAAATAAGACGATAAAGGCAAATACTTGGGTGAGACTGGTCTCATAGTATGAGACCACTTTTTACCATATCCTCATACTTGACCCGTTCATTGCCCGAACCACCCGCGCCTCACCCACATCAAATACTTAATAAAAAAAAAATTGTTATCTTCATCCGCTCTGATACGCTAAACTCAACTCATCCCACAACCCATCTGATCCCTCTCTCTCACACACAACCACGATCATCGACAACCATCGCTCGCCGCTAGCCACCGTTCATCGGCAGTGGAATTCAACATAATTATATATGCGTTCTCAATGGACCACCGTAGATCGAAGTGTTCTGAGATCTCAATTCATGGGAAATCCAGAAATTATGTTTTTGGTTCTTGTTCGAAGAATTTCACCCCTCGATTTCTTGTGGAGAAGCTTTTTGGAGGTAGGTTCGACTTTAATTATTGAGTGTTTAATGAATAAATTATATCGGGAGTTTTAGTTTTGCAGTTCTCTAAGTTTTGGTATTTCTAGATCTGAGTTTGAATTTCTATGGGTTTTAGTAGTTGATTTTCTTTTCTCATTGAAAAATGTGGATAAGGTGAAGTTCTCGGTATACACACACTCTGAGCCTGGTTTTGTGTTCAAAATCTACTACAGGATCGCCTGCTTTTTGTAATCAGCAATTGAAAAATATCACTGTTGTAATTTTCTTTTTTGGGTTTAATTATGTGAAAAAACTTATTAAGAAGAAACATGTTTTTTGAGGGATTAAAGTGGTTTGACACTGTTAAAATCATGGGTGCTGCTTGTTGCTGTTTGAGGGATGAATGGGACAATTTTGCTAATCGTAAAAGCTCGATTTACAGGAACTGTATGCCTTCATTGCTTCATCCAAAACTTTGTGCACGTGTACACGTCACTTTTTCACGGAGGCGAAGAACGACCCTTACCTTCACCGACTCAGGGGACATCATCATTAACTTCTACAGCTTCGACCGATAACTCCTTAGCTGATATGTACCTTTCGCCTCAGAGGTCGTTGCCTTACAATGCGGACACGAGATATTTTTGTTTGCCGCTTGAAAGGCTAATTTTTAGAAGGGAGAAAGGGTCAAGCCACGCGAACAAGGAAACCGAACTGCTGAGACCGAACGAGCTACACGAGGAGTCTGAGTCCGTGAGTGCCAAAGGAGAATGGAGCGACTTTACGTATAATGAGGGGTCGGAGGAATATAATTTGAGATCGCCAGTAAAGCTCTCGACGGCCGAGCCGACGATGGAGTTTGCTCATATTTACTATACTTCGGAAAACGAAGATGTGTGCCCCACATGTCTTGAAGAATACACCACAGAAAACCCAAAAATAATTACAAAATGTTCTCACCATTTCCATCTTGGTTGTATATATGAGTGGATGGAACGAAGTGATAACTGCCCCGTCTTTGGCAAGGTGATGGCATTCGATGAGACGGCTTGATGTATCTGAAGATTCTGGCCGTGGATGAAACCAAACACCAATACACAGAATCAACAAGAGTGTATTGTTTATGATTATTTCCCTACTTGAGACTATTTCTTCTTTTTTTTTTTAATTGATTTTCTTTTGTTTATTGGCGTGCCTTCTGAAGTAGATTCAATGCAATGGAATTATTTGTGTTGTATTGTTGCCTTGTGTGAATATGTTGATTTTTTTGGGTGCGCAGTTGTGGAAAGCCTTCTAGTTTGTTCCCCGTTTAACTTGACTTTTCTGCCCCATTATTTGATTTTATGAACTTATTGAACTTTTGGGAGTCCTGTAATATATGTATTTTTTTTCATGCGACCTTCTTTGTGCTGAAGATGCATTTCTTTTTACTGATTATATCTTCCCTTTTCCTTGATGGATATTACCCCATAATCTGTGTTAGGGTCATTATTTTAAGTTGCATGCATATTTTGATCCTAGTGAGTCGTATTTATCACCTTAAACTCTGCTGTCTTGGTATTTAAAACACAATTTAAAAGTATTACGATCATATCTTAAAGTATTACAATATGTGCTTAATGTATTACAAAATATAATTATAGTATTACAAAACATAGTAAAATATTAATTTGGGGTTTTTGTGAAAAAAGGAAGAATGTAAAGTTGTAAACTTGTAAACTTGTAGCTCTTTTCTTTTGTTGAAGAATGTTAAAGTATTTGATTATCACAGAACATTGTTAAAGTATCACAAAAAATTACTAAAATACCATAAGATTTTTATACCTATTTTTAATTAAATTATAGTTAAGTAATGTTTTTAACTCAAGTTATTCAAGTATCACAAAATATTGTTAAAGTATTACAAAAGATTGTTAAAGTATCACAAATTTTTTATACATATTTTTATAATAAAACATAGTTAAGTAACATTTTTAACTCAAGTTATTTGAGTATCACAAAATATTATTAAAGTATCACAAAACATTGTTAAAGTATCACAAAAGATTGTTAAAATATCACAAGTTTTGTATACTTATTTTTTATTAAAGTATAGTTAAGCAATATTTTTAACTCAATTTTTTTAAGTATCACAAAATATTGTTAAAGTATTACAAGTTTTTTATACATATTCTTACAATAAAATATAGTTAAGTAACATTTTTTAACTCAAATTATTTGAGTATCACAGAACATTGTTAAAGTATCACAAAACATTGTTAAAGTATCACAAAAGATTATTAAAATACCACAAGTTTTATACCTATTTTTAATTAAAGTATAGTTAAGTAATATTTTTAACTCAAGTTGTTCAAGTATCACAAAACATTGTTAAAGTATTACAAATGATTGTTAAAGTATCACAAGTTTTTTATACATATTTTTACAATAAAACATAGTTAAGTAATATTTTTAACTCAAGTTATTTGAGTATCACAAGATATTGTTAAAGTATCACAAAAGATTGTTAAAATATCACTAGTTTTTTATACCTATTTTTGATTAAAGTATAATTAAGTAATATTTTTAACTCAAGTTGTTTAAGTATAACAAAATATTATTAAAGTATTACAAGTTTTTTTTATACATATTCTTACAATAAAACATAGTTAAATAACATTTTTAACTCAAATTATTTGAGTATCACAGAACATTGTTAAAGTATCACGAAACATTGTTAAAGTATCACCAAAGATTATTAAAATACCACAAGTTTTTTATACCTATTTTTAATTAAAGTATAGTTAAGTAATATTTTTAACTCAAGTTATTCAAGCATCACAATAGATTGTTAAAGTAGCACAAATTGTTTATACATATTTTTATAATAAAACATAGTTAAGTAACATTTTTAACTCAAATTATTTGAGTATCACAAGACATTGTTAAAGTATCACAAAATATTGTTAAAGTATCACAAAAGATTGTTAAAATATCACAAGTTTTTTATACCTATTTTTTTTATTAAAGTATATAGTTAAGTAATATTTTTAACTCAAGTTGTTTAAGTATCACAAAAGATTTTTAAAGTATTACAAGTTTTTTATACATATTCTTACAATAAAACATAGTTAAGTAACATTTTTAACTCAAATTATTTGAGTATCACAGAACATTGTTAAAGTATCACAAAACTTTAATATCACAAAAGATTCCTATTTTAATTAAAGTATAGTTAATTAATATTTTATTGTGCAGTTAGTGTGACTACTATTGTGTGTTACCTTTATCACGTACACTTTCCTTTTCCTAACCTGAAGTGCGAGGGTTGTTTTCTCGTGTAGTTGGTGTGACTACTATTGTGTGTTACCTTTATCACATACACTTTCCTTTTCCTAACCTGAAGTGCTTACATCTGGTAGTCAAATGTTAACAGGCTCATGCTTTACTTGGCCGAAGTGGGTATTTTGTTTGAGGGTGCAATTTCCAATGATATTTCTTTCAGGGATTAAATTACAAACTGTACAATATATGCTTGAGTCAAAAAAAATAAAACAAAACTATTTTTATACATATATTTTTAATTGCAGCACCATTGGATAAACAAGCCAAACCATTTCTAGGCTGAGAAAGTAATAACTAACTTTAAAGAGWGAAATAAYAAACCACAGTAGGATACAAAGCTAAATGAGCTTTTGTTCTCAGATGCGCTACACTTYTCCCTTACAYAATCTCCAGCAACAACCAAAGAGGAGAAATCATGTAAATCACAAAACAAAATCAATACAAGCTAAATCCAAAATATTGGCTAACTAAAAGAGCAAGCCCTAAAGCAATTGCAATAAGGGAAGACGCCCATGTAAGCTTCTCCGTTATCCTGGGGACCCTCTCCGCCTGACTACACGAAGGTTAACTGAGAATAAATAATAAGCCCACCACCTGTCTTGATATTCTTCATTTGAAGAAGAAAAGTGAAGTGCAATTTCAAGAAAAAGGGYAATTTTGGAGAAATTTTGTAGAAAGGATGAGYAAGCCCCACAATAATTCTAGCTCCATCYCCAGTATTTGTCTCACAACTACACACGCCTCTACACMTCATGCGCACCAACATCTCTACAACATTTATAATCTGCAAATCCAAAATTCCGAGTTATAATCAAAAGTTATATACATAAATAAGCACAAAAGTCACTATCTTTTCTCATGTAACTAACACGGTACCATTTTACAGTTGCTTTCACCGAAAAGCCCTGCCACAAACCCGACCCCATGAGTCCTTACCAAACGACAAATAATTAAGCCCCAGCGGCTTCTCCTACACCTATGATATCGTGTTCTTCATCACAAACTCTCCATATTTACAGCATCAAGGTCCTATCTATGTAAAACCAAAACTAAAATTGATGATAAAACCTTACAATTGAAACAAAATTTTATCAATAAAAACTAGGGCTTGAATCAAGTATTCACATATTATCACTGATGAAAAAAATGATGGAAAAAATCAAATGAAACTACAGTTTGAAGTTTTGATTATGAATCGTGTTGTCTCACCTCTTGAGCATGGCGACGAATATTTCGATTTGGTTAGAAATGAATGGCAGCGTCTTCAATTTTCTAATTTAATGGCGGCTTCTTCGATTTTCCGATTCACTGCTCTTGTGGTGATTTTATTCTTCAATTTTACAAGACCTTTGGAGCTAGAGCTTAGAAATCTAAGATTTTAAAGGAGCCGGAGGTGAAGATTGTTCCAGTTGCGGGTGGAGATAGGAGAAGGAACTATGGGTTTTTACCATTTGCTGAAGAAGATTGAGACCAGTGAGATGGTTCTTGCTCACATTGAATTGGGTGGTTTTGTATTCTCACTCACGTGAGTGGGGCGAGTTTTTGGGTTTGGGTGGGCAGTGGATTGAGTTTGGATCCATTTACAAAATGGTAAAATGTGGTCTCATTCTATGAGACCGGTCTCACCCAAGACCTACTCGACAATAAATAATCCCTCTCTCTCTATATATATATACTCATTACGATCTATTTATATTGCCCAATGTTGACTTTTACGAAAATTAAGAAAATATATTAGATATAAATAAGATAGAAAATTATTAGTTTACCCTTATTTGATAAAATTTGATAGTTATAAAATTTATTTTAAATAGGTTATAACAATAAAACAATGGATAATAATATTAAATATAAAAAATAGACTATATATTTGTGACATTGTAAAAAGAAATAGTGCTCATATTTGGGACGAAGGAGCATATTTAATCCTCTCTCTTAAAATATAGTTACTCAAGTCATCCCTAAACAATTAGGATTTTAGAACTTCACATAAATTAAGAAATTTAACAAAATATATAATTGATCTACTCATTTAAAATATGTATATTTAATGTAATTTATAGCTTCAACGCTCATTTGAAGATATAAATAAAGGTATTTGAGTTTTAGTTAAAATTGCATTGAATTCATAAAACAGCAATTTATTTTGGGATTAGAAAAGGAAAGTTAAACGACATTTATTATAGAACGAAAGGAGTATTATTTAATATTTATTGCCGAGTCGGTTATTTAAAACTCGCATGACGTCCTACCAAACTTCTATTAATTTTAATGTACTACCATGCATTAAACAAATCCGGACGAACTTCGCTATCATGAGAGGAAGCTAATCGGACATCTCATTTAAATCTATCCCAACTTATTATTGCTGAATTTAGACAAATTTACTGCGGAAAAGAATTCACACCTCAGAATAGAATATATTCACTGGGCTTGATCATCTCTACTTTAGGAATTTGTCTTGTGTTATATTTCTTGTATATGTTTTTTCCTCTTATTTTCTCTCTTTAGCCATGTACACAATACAGATAAAAAATGATACTCTTTATGGGGTCACATAGTGAGTAGATTATATTTCAAGGCCAGAAGCTTGAACTCTACGTCTTCATTCGTACTCGTTAGACCACTACTTGATCAAATATGTTATGCATAGTTTTGTTTAGTACGACTTATGTGACATATCACTAAGTTTTTAATTTTCTTTTCAAATGTCTCTTGGACGATGTAGAAATCCATATTACATAAATTGGTAAAATTCTTTTGCTCAAAAATAATAATTTCTTAAAAAAAATAATAAAAAAAAAAATGTTAACCAAGCACATATAACAACTAAACAAAATCGCGTGCTCTCGACCAAGCAACTTTCAGTTTTAGCTAAGAATAGATATACAACGAATATATCTATTTATCTATCTATCTATCTATAAGAATAACATTTGTAAATATGTTTTTTAAATTTCTCACACTCATTTCACTTATTATTTGTTGTAATATACACACACACACACACACACACATATGTAAATATTTTTTTAGGTTATGATATTATAGCAATATAGTAACTTGAAAATGACGCCACGCCTATATTCTTTAAAAAAATATGCTACTATTTCTTAGGTTGATATTATTTTGTGATTTGTATATATTTATATTAAAATCAATTTGTGGCTATTTTATTTTGTGTTTTGTATAGATTTATGTTAAAATTAGTTTGCTATTTATGTCCGATTCAATTTTTTTTTGCCCCCAAAAAAAGGTCAGCATATTAAGAGGAGAGCATTATTAATTTATTTCTTTTCCTTTTTTGCCTCGTTTGTATTAGGTTTTATATTTCATTCATTTCTCTCCTCTATATTTCTGCCTTCATTCACTCCATTCTTCTTTTAAAAGAAATTGTCGTATTTCTTGATCTTTAAATAAAATAAGATTATTTTGCATCACATGTATCCGTGTTTTACTGTTTTCTTTTTTATATTTGTCATATTTTGGGTTTAAAAAGGACATAAATTTTGTATCTATTTTGATTTTCTTTCGATAGTTTTTTCTTTTCCCCTTTATTTCTAATTCGCAAGTTTTTCATTAGGCGGATTATTCACACCAAACCAATTCACAAATTATTGATTTGAACTATATTTTAAGTTTGGTGAATTATTTCTTTCAATTCAAATATATGTTCTCTTTAAATCCATGTTCGTGATTTGACTTTTATTTTTTGAATTTAATATTCGGGATTTGAGAATCTTACAAATTTTTACTTGATTAGTGGTGTAGTCGATTTGTTTGATAACTCGAATATGTATAATTGAAGATTCGACCGATTTGGCCGAAGAACGATTATATTCATTCAAATTTTGTGTTTAATTCTTTTTTTTTTCCAATGAGTTTTGTGTGTTTATTTATTTGTAAATATATATATAAATATATATATATATATATATATATATATATATATATATATATATATATATATATATATATATATATATTTGTGTGTTTAATTAATATTTGAACATGACCTATATCGCTATGTCAATCTATGTAGCTTATGCTAATCATGAAGGGATTTAAATATTCATGATAATAGAAAGGTATAGTATTTTTAATATTTTCTATGGTTGTTTTTTAGGTTTCGGTATTGCGTGAATATAAAGTTAACGAGTTACTTTGCACTTTTAATTTTGTAGTAGTTTAAAAACATAATGTTTTTCAAAAATATATTTGAGAGGTTTGTATATGTGATGTTTCTTAAGTTTTTTGTTGTATTTAATGGTTTTTTTTTTTATTATCGTGAAATCTCTCTCTCCCTCTTCTCTCTTTAATATTTATGAGATAACGATGATAATAGAGAGAAACCCATCCGTGAGATGAGATCAAGCTTAATAAAAATAATTTGCTACTATTTTTAAAATATTCTTCATTTATTATTATTAGTATTATATATTTACGTTGTTGATGAAGTCTAATCACATTTTACATGGGTAATTTGAATATTTATCTTGTTGTGGAATTACATTGGTTTTGGTTGGTAATATTTGTAATTAAACAATAAATAGAGTGTTTGTCTTTCATAATTTAATATTCCAATGATAAGTTGACATATTACTTAATTGACATAAATCATGATTTTTGTATTGGAGATTGCAAAACTACCTCGTAACAGTATCTTAACTCAAATATAGATATATGAAATAAATTAATTATGGTATTTTTCTGATGGTGCCGGATATTAATAAAAACATTTAAATAATTAATAGGTTCTTGATTTTTTATTATATTAATTGTAATTTTACAAATTCCAAATTTACTTTTTAATTCATTTGATAATAATTGT
>BMAC01001005.1:363531-381953 GCA_014905375.1 Phtheirospermum japonicum | reverse complement strand
ATGTTTTTTTGCTTAGCTCGGAAAG
Organism: Phtheirospermum japonicum; assembly: GCA_014905375.1. Lineage (NCBI taxonomy): Eukaryota > Viridiplantae > Streptophyta > Magnoliopsida > Lamiales > Orobanchaceae > Phtheirospermum > Phtheirospermum japonicum. The sequence goes on along the minus strand of BMAC01001005.1, from coordinate 381,928 downwards.
CCAACCAACAAAGCACAGGAGAACCTCCCCACGAGGTCGGCCAACATCAAGAATATCGTCAACATGGACATTCCCCACAACGGAGGCCAAATAATGAATCTAATGAGCTTCAATACTTGAAGCAACGAGTTGCCGAGCTGAAAGCTAAGCAAACCCCCTGACCCAAAGCGCTTATCTGATCCTACGACCAGGAATGATCAGCTCGGCATGCAACAATGAGTCACCCATGTCCTGTCCAGATCCTCTCAGAGCCACTAGAGGAGAAGCTGAAAATCCCTCCAATTGCTCTGTACAAAGGAAGCAGCGACCCCGACTCGCACTTGAGACATTACCAGAACTACATGGACTTGATTGGCGCATCTGACACATACCGGTGCCGAATTTTCTCCATTACGCTTAACGAAGTCCCGCTGAGATGGTATCGGTCACTACCACGACATTCGATCTGTTCCTGGCCATAACTGAGGTCCTCATTTCAAGAGAATTTCATGGTTTCTAAGGCGCGGTTACACCAAAGAGAGATATTGCCACTATAGTGCAGCAACCTAACAAGTTGCTAAAGAGCTACGTAGCCCGGTTCACAAAACAGGTCACGGAGTCTCAACCATGTGGTGATGAAGCCTTGCTCATCTCAGCTCAGAATGCATTGTCCGATAATTCCTTTTTCAAGTGGATAAATAATCAGCAGGATCCCAGACCTTTTAAAAATCCCTAGCTCTGGCCGCATATCAGATTGCAGCCGAACAGAACATGTCCGCCCTTGTAACGCCCAAGTTATTATTTTATTGAGCCCAATTTTTCTTTTTCTTTTATTTTAATTTTAATTTTATAGTTTATTATTTCTAGTCCAATAAGCCCTTTTATTCAAATCCAATTACATTATTTTTATTTTATTCTATTTTTACCAAAACCAAATTTAAACAATATTAGTTTTATTGTTTTTATGTTACTAAGGCCCAATTTCAATAATATTATTTTGTTTACAAAATCCTGACCCAAACCCAATAACCTAGCCCAAGCCACAAAAAACTCAAGCCTTTATTTACTTTGTCTTGGTTTACAATACAACCTTATCTACAACACTCCTTCCTTCTACACCACAAACAAACCCACATTTCAACATTCACAAATTTCAGCAACAAGGTAAAGGACATTCTGTGTTTCTAAAGGCTTTTCAAGAACACCATCTCAAGTTCCCACCATCAGTACCCTCGGACAAATTGACCCACGTTTACACTGCCATCTTGAAACACTAACAAAGTTCACTTCATTGTGCACCATAAAATCCCAAGACCGGAAAGTTTTGTCGACCCAAAATCCTCGACAACAAACCACTGCCCTCCAACAACCACCCACGCCATCTCCGCCGTTTGTAGCCCCAGTTTCCGGTCACCACCCACCATTGCCGGTTTTAGCCCACACCAGACGAAGCAAACCCGAAGACCCCGACAGCCACCTTTTGCCAACACCACCACGGCCCGGCTCAAGAGGCCCACGCTACTAGTGGCCCACAACCTCCACCACCGTCACCGTACTGAACCAACTCCGGCCAAACCCAAACCATCACAAACCCGGAACCACCCCGTTTTAGCCCCATCTCCACCACATTCTTCGTCAGCCGCCGACTCGCCCGTTCTCAGCCGCGAAGCGCTGATGGTTGCTGTCGAAAGGGAGATGTCGCCGCCGCCTTCGCGGAGGTGACCCCAACCGCCATCACGACCACAGCCCGTTTTCCAGCCCATCGTCGCCTCTGCCGGAGCTAGCCGTTTTCCATCCCGGGCCGCCGTCGATTTTTGGAGAGAGTGAAAGTATTTGGCCGGCCGTTCTGGGGAGTCCGTCGTGTCTAAGGAGGAGCTATGCCGCTGAGCCAGCTGCTGGCCGTCGTCGCCGCTAGAGCCTGCTGCCGTCGACGGAGTTCCGGAAATCGATGGGGAGGGGGTTGCTGGCCGGAATCTGGACGGAGAAGAAAGAGAGAAAGGAGATGAAAAAGAAATGAAGAAGGGCAGACGGGTTGTGAAGGAGATTTAGGGCTTAATCCCTTTCTAATACTCCAAGTTTTCCAAAATTTGCAATTAAACCCCCCAGACTTTCGCCTTTTTATCCAATTGACCCCAAAGCTTCCAAATTTATTCAATTGAGCCTCCAATTTACCAAAACTTCAATTTTACCCTTCCAAGTTCAAGAACCCTAATGAAAACAACACTATTGGCTTTGTTTTCCCTAACCGGACATTCGATTCATGGCTATGGTTTTATTACCTTTTAAATTGTTCAAAAAATATATATGTTATTTTGTTAAACCCAAGTACTAAGTTAAATTACCATTTTCAATGTAGGAAACGAGGGTCCTCAAACCTAGGATTTTCAAGCACGAGCATCTACGTTCGCATCTTTACGAAACTACATTCAAGTGGGTGATTCTAAACTCTTTTCAAAACTATGTTTGTCTATGTTAAATGCAATTATATGAATTATCTATGTCTCAATGCAACATTCCATAGTAGCTTTCGAGCTAAAACCATGATAGTGTGTTGTAGCCATTCATTTATGATTTATATGATTTCTTCTTAACATTGCCGAACGTGTTCTATGTTTGATTATGTTAAATGCGATTGTATGAGTTATCTATGTCTCAATGCAACATTCCATAGTAGCTTTCGGGCTAAAACAACAGTAGCTTTCGGGCTAAAACAACAGTAGCTTTCGAGCTAAATCTATGGTTAGCCAACATCTATGAACGACTGACAGTGTGTTGTAGCTATTCATTTATGGTTTGTATGATATGTGTTTAATGTTGACAAACAAATCCCCACTGAGCGAGTTGAAAGCTCATACCCATTTTTATTAAACTTTTCAGGTTGAGGAGTTGGATGTGGTACGAGGCGGTGGATGCGAAGATGTTATTTTCAATGCTATTTTATTTTCTTCTCTATGGATTTGGTTTGGGCTCAATAAAATAAAAACTTGGGCGTTACAAGGGCGGACATGTTCTGTTCGGCTGCAATCTGATATGCGGCCAGAGCTAGGGATTTTTAAAAGGTCTGGGATCCTGCTGATTATTTATCCACTTGAAAAAGGAATTWTCGGACAATGCATTCTGAGCTGAGATGAGCAAGGCTTCATCACCACATGGTTGAGACTCCGTGACCTGTTTTGTGAACCGGGCTACGTAGCTCTTTAGCAACTTGTTAGGTTGCTGCACTATAGTGGCAATATCTCTCTTTGGTGTAACCGCGCCTTAGAAACCATGAAATTCTCTTGAAATGAGGACCTCAGTTRTGGCCAGGAACAGATCGAATGTCRTGGTAGTGACCGATACCATCTYAGCGGGACTTCGTTAAGCGTAATGGAGAAAATTCGGCACCGGTATGTGTCAGATGCGCCRATCAWGTCCATGTAGTTCTGGTAATGTCTCAAGTGCGAGTCGGGGTCGCTGCTTCCTTTGTACAGAGCAATTGGAGGGATTTTCAGCTTCTCCTCTAGTGGCTCTGAGAGGATCTGGACAGACATGGGTGACTCATTGTYGCATGCCGAGMTRATCATTCCTGGTYGTAGGATCAGATAAGCGCTTTGGGTCAGGGGGTTTGCTTAGCTTTCAGCTCGRCAACTCGTTGCTTCAAGTATTGAAGCTCAKTAGATTCATYATTTGGCCTCCGTTGTGGGGGAATGTCCATGTTGACGATATTCTTGATGTTGGCCGACCTCGTGGGGAGGTTCTCCTGTGCTTTGTTGGTTGGCTTTCCGAGCTAAGCAAAAAACATTTTGAGGAGAAGAGAATGTAAGGCATTGTGCAATAGGAGGTCTATGAAGCYTGCTCTTGGTATTCAGCTCGACATCCTCATCCAATGTTCTCTTTCCATTCTTCTGAGGTGCCTCTCTGACGGGGTCCGACTCCGACTTACCTTCMAGAAGGTCARCATTCTTRGGATTGCCRACCAGAACCTCTGGTGTGGGCAATTATCATCATTTTTCATCTTAGGGATAACAGGCTGATGACTCCCAAAAGCTCTTATCGACGGAGTCTTTTGGTCAATATTGATTTCGACACCTTCCTCATCATTTCCTCAAACTCTCTAGCCACGTTGGGGGGCTTCATGAACGATCGCACCTGCTCCGGGTCGAGCTCATTTGGACCGACTGAATAGTTTTTTCCTGATGATCTTTTCCAAGATTTCTCCTTAAGCTTTTTGAAGGGCTCATGGTGACGAAAAGATCTAAGAAATACTCCTCTTAAGCAAATCTTAACCACGGCGATGGGCTAAAAGTCAKCTCCTTGCGAAAAAATGAAAATCGGACAAGACAGACAACAAAAAATCGGGAGGGCTGGCCGAGCGGGTGGGACTGTAGATCATAATAAGCCTTCCTCTAGAGACATTTTGTTTAGACCAATAGTAACCTAAGTAATAAAATATAAAAAAACAGTTATATCAGCAATGAAACAAACAAAAACAAAGAGCAGGAAAAAGTGCTTAACTTTTATTCCTTGGTTTCAGGTCGGATCGGCCATGTCTGGATCCTTTTACAGGGTCATTCTCTTTATACAAGCCTTTCTCTCTCTAAACCCTAATTGGTCAYGTGTCACCACATCAGTGGACACCGACTTACTTGGCCAAAAAGATAGACAAAACATAATCCTAATTGGACACATGTCACAACTTTATTGGTCACACGTCCTTTTCTGAGTCAGAATAATAAAACTTGATCCYATCCTTTCTGCCACCTCAAAGCTGTCCTCAACTCRCCTTGATGTCGAGCCGACCWTCCCTCATGAAYGATCAGTTTYGGTCGGAACGCCTTTATACTCCGAGCCTACTTTTAGCCASAGGTGAGGGGTGAATAGATTCGAGCTTCGCACTGAGTGTCCCGCCGACCCAGATGCTTCATTTGTAGCTTGGAGCGTAGTTGGCCAAGTAGCCATGCTCGGCCTCAATRTGTCTGCCCAGTGGGTGCGTGCGGGTGCATGCTCACGGGTTGGGGAATGCTCATCCCAGAACCCATCAAGGCTTTGGCACACCCTGCTTGGCAAGTGCGCGTGGGTGCGCACCCTCGGGCTGGCGAATGCTCAACCGAGAGGCCAGCTCGGCCTATGACCTGCTCGGCTTCGGCATCTCTACTCGGCGAGTGCGCGTGGGTGCGCACCCTCAGGCTGGTGAACGCTAAACCAAGAGGCCAACTCGGCATCAGCATAATCTGCTCGGCTTTGGAATCTTTGCTTGATGAGTACGTGGGTGTGCACCCTCGGGCTAAGGAACGCTCAACCAAGAGGCCAACTCGGCCTCGGCTTAACCTTCTCGGCTTCGGCATCTTTGTTCAGCGAGTGCACGCAAGTGCACGCTCTGGGGCTGGGGAACACTCATCTTAGAGGCTATCTCGGCCTCGGCACGATCTGCTCGACGAGTGTGCACGGGTTCTTGCTCCTGTGTTGTGGGAAGCTCGCAGCTGAGAGCTATGCTYGGCCTCGGCAGGTTAGGTAGGCCGAGATGGGCGTGGTGTGCCCATGGACAGGGAGGTGGTCGGCCGCGGTACATACTTGGCATCGGTGCRTCTTGCCGTCCGATCGTCAGCCCTGCTCGGCGGGGGCGCGTGACCACCCTGCTTGACTTTGACGCCTCTTGCCAGCAGGTTGGCTGAGTGCGGTGCATGCTGGTCGGCCTATAAGTAGGGGACAACGTGGCGCGTCCCAATCGGCTGATCACCCGGGTGCGTTTCCAGTCCGGCGGGGTTCAATCGTTGAGATGATAAGCGCGGTGGTCTTGGTACCTGGCCAATCAACACGTAATATCATGTCAATCTAAAAAYAATCCAGGCCGGCTTGGCTCATATTCGGTGGTCATGGGCCTGAGCCGAGTAACCCCTCATGCATCCTTGACCCAAATTAAGCCACGTGTAATCCTCTTTTTCTATCTGGTCACCCTAGACAAGTCGACCGTCAACATATATAGTTAGATGAGTGTGATCAAAATTGGTAATATGAACTTGGTCGATTTTGCTCTGTTTGGGCATGTTCACAACTATGAGAGAACTTGAGCCATGTATCAACAAAAGTGAAAGTCAATGTCGATGAAAGGTAGAAATGGAAGAGACAAGTATGATAACACAAATTTCTCTATACTAGTTAATGCTAATATTGGAATGGAAGTTTTTTTTCTTCAAATATACTCGGTGTGCACAAAAATAGTTGGAGCTTGTCTAAATTCTCATCTTTATATGAGTGTATAATGCCCCTCTTATTCAATTCTCGTTGGATGGGTGGAGATCGTGATGGTGATTTCTTTTTGTTGTTTCACTTTGAATAATTAGTTTTAAGATTGTAATGAATTCTCATCTTGGATTGGTGTAATCTTTAATGAAATAATTAATATATTCACAATATTTTAGTATTGGTGATCTTTGCGTATGTTTTGGCAACTGCTTATATTTCAATTTTTTAAAGAAATTTTTACTACTTTCTAGAACGGCTCTTGTAGGACCCATTCTGGAAAATTATACTTTCCAAAAGGTATATATTGTAAACCTGTCCTAAAAAATATACTTTCTAGAAGGTCTTTGTAAAACCCGTTATGAAAAATATACTTTTAGGCCTTTTTAAAAGCCCTTTCTAGAAAAAATACTTGAAAGAAGGTATCTTCAAAAACTAGTTCCAAAAAACAAACTTTCAAGAAGGGTTAAGGGCCAGATTTCAAATCCCTAATACATTCTCCCTTGTCAATCTTGACGCCGGTCAGGTGGCCTATCGTCCACCGGCTGACTACCTGACCTTGTTTGTGGATCAATTCCAAGCCGGGTTGCATCTTCCCATCAATCCCTTGATTTTGTCCGTGTTTCGGATGTACCGAATTCAGGTACATCAATTCGTGCCCAACGCTTTTCGCATTATCATAGGGTTCTACCTTGCGGTTTGGTTTGCTGGGCTTATCCCTATAGCCCAATTGCTTTATTCTTTATTCCAGGCCAAGAGCGCATCATTTGGCTTTTTTTTATCTCACCGTCAGAGCTGGCGTTCAATTTTTTTAATCGACAACCCCTCTTCGAACAAAGCCTGGTGGAAAAAAATACTTTTTCGTCCACTGCTTGGGCAATTTGGGTTTCCCCCCCAAATCTATCACTTCTCTTCCAGCTCAGGCGCACCTGACCCGAGGAGATCAGTCTCCTTTCCCACACTATTTTGAACTTTTTGAACTCCACAGAGGAGTCTGGACCTCTGACTCCTGAGATTGGTATACGAAGGAGCTTTCTTAACTCTACCTTTCCCTTTCCCCTCTCTCTTCCTCTTTTTTTTTTTTGAGAATTGATCCAACTCTCGTACCTTTGTTAACCTGCACCTAACTTTTTTCTCCCCTTTTTTTTTTCTTTTTTTTCAGCCATGATGATGAGGAAATTGCTAGAGGCCCATCGACAACAAACCGCTGCCCCTTCAAGGCCAAAGCCTTCTCAGGGGTTAACTGTGGGGTCAGAGGGAGGAAACCGATCTTGAGGGACGACCCTACCGGAGGGACCATCTTATCTTGATGTGGATCTAATGATCCAATTGGACTCTGGGGAGGAGCAGGAACGCCCCTCTCGAAAGCGTACCAGGGCTGGCAAAGAGGCGGCGCCGAGGGGTAGTCAACCCAAACGCAACACTTTTCACCCACACTTCAGTCCTAAACTTCTCTGGGGATGTGGCCACCCATTTCATCCTTGGCCACTGTCCTGCTTCTTATCGCCGAACCCTGGATAGGTGGTCCAATCTGGAACTGATCGAATCTCTTTGCCAGGATAAGGCAAGGGTAAGTATCTTCATTATTTTCTCCTTTTTCTTCTCTCTCTCTCTCTCTCTCTCTTTTCTTACCATTTCTCACCAGGCTATGGCAAAGAGAACTATTCTGGTGGCCTGCGCCGGGGGCGCTTTGATGAATGTTGACCTGGTCAAGGAGCATTCTCTTCTGAAGGAGAAGGAAAAGAGGCTGATGAAACTTTGCAAGGAGAGGGGGGTTAAGCTGAAAAAACTTAAATTCAAGTTGCAGGCTGCTCAGAAAGAAATAAAGCAGGCGCGAGCTGAAGCGCAAAGCCGAGCTGACTAGGCCTTAGCCAGAGGTCAGGTAGAAGGGAGGACGGAGTTTCTCAACTCTGAGGAAGGACTCAGGCTCATCCAATCCACCAGGGAGGCCTCTCAGCGAGCCTTCCTCCATTCGGAAGAGCTCTACGGACCTCTTGTCCCAGAGGCAATCGTGTACTATTACATTGGCCTTGATGCTTACGAGAAGTGGTCCAAAGTAAACTCTTTCATGCCTTTTGAMTGGAGCCAGCCGATCCAAACTTATGCGGAGYATATCCTCAAGATCTTCCATGCTTCAGCTCAGGGGCCTTCTTCTYACCCAGATCAGAGCGTGACCTTGGCGTTACCTGCTTCCGTCCCCTCCCCGACCTTTGTTGGTCTGGGTGAGMTACCAGGGGAAGTATCGCCAAGCAACCTTCCAGAGGAGAGTTYCGGAGCGGTCGATCAGCCAGTGGGGGAGCTGACTACCCAAGACTATGACGTTGTAGACTAGGTTGTTTTTGCCTGTGTRGCTGATCTGTATTTKCTTTTAACTTAAATGATATTTTTTGTCTCTTTCCGCTTTTTTGTCTGTTATGCTTCTTAGGGTTTCTGAGAATGTAGGAAACCCTAGTACTATCTGCACATTTTCCCTTTTATAAAATCTATCATTTTTTCTAAAAGTTTTCTATTATGGCTTCGTCTTCTTTACTTGAGGAAATTGGTACTTTSAAGAAGAAAAATCTTGCTTTCTTTARTGAAAATTTCAATCTTTCTGAAGAAAATGCTATGCTCCACAAAACTTTTTCTCAATTACGTAAACTCCTGAAAAGAAAAGAGACAAAAGAAACGCCATTACAAGCGCGAGTAGGCTGAGCTCCGCCAGCTCAACCGTCAGCTCCAAGAAGAAAGGGATGATTTGCTTGAATCAGTATGTCGCCTGACCACCACCGCCGGTGAAGCTCACTATGCGACTGAGCAGGCTGACAAGTACCTCCAGCGGCTTCAAGAGACCGAGCGGGATCTATGGCGAATTCGGMGAGTTCTAGCTTCCAATAAGAGGGCCTCCTCATCCCAACCATGACGCTTTGTGTGATTTTATTTCGATGTATTTCCGTGCTTCTTCCATTTTACTAGATAATGCGAGCATTTCTTTCGCTTTATGCACTGTAATCAAGCTCACAAATTCTGTTGTGTATCAGAATAAATTATTGCCTTAGATATTTTTCTTTTCGTGTGTTTCTTTCAATTATGTCAGGCCTGGATATCCATCCCATAACTCAYCAAGTTAATCTTCCCTTCATWGCTCATCARGGGTATAATTTACTGACAATTGGGTCAGGTTTTTTGAGTATCGGCCCTTAGCCAATTAAAGCTAAAAATTATACTGACAATCAGGTCAGGTTTTTGGGGCATCCGCCTTTAGCCAATCTGGGCTAAGAATTATACTGACAATCAAKTCARGTTTCTGGGGCATCTRCCCTTAGCCAATCTGGGCTAAAAATTATACTGATAATCAGGTCAGGTTTTTGGGGCATCCGCCCTTAGCCAATCTGGGCTAAAAATTATACTRACAATCAGGTCAGGTTTTTGGGGCATCCGCCCTTATCCAATCAGGGCTAATTATACTGACAATCAGGTCAGGTTTTTGGGACATCCGACCTTAGCCTATCATGGCTAATTATACTAACAATCAGGTCAGGTTTTTGGGGCATCCGCCCTTAGACAATCAGGGCTAATTATACTGACATTCAGTTCAGGTTTTTTGAAGTATCCTCCCTTAGCCAATCAGGGCTAATTATACTGATAATCATAAGTTGACAAATTAGTAATCTTATAAATAATCGGGTTAATCTATTTCACATGTAATATTTTCGTAAATTCGATACGTTCCATGGCCGTGGCAATTTGACTCCATCCATTTGCTCAAGCTCATATGCTCATCCTGYAAGAACTTTGACGACCTTATATGAACCCTGCCAGGYGGCATCCAACTTACCTATAGTTTTACCTAAATCAGCTCGACGAAGAACCAGGTCTCCCATTCGAAATTGACGCTTGACCACAGACTTATTATAAGTTGCTTGAACCCTTCCGTGTATGTGTTCCATTTTCACCAAGGCTCGCTCTCTTCTTTCCTCCACCAGATCCAGGGGATCTTGTATCAATATCTCATTTTGGTTTTCACTGAAGTTCAGTATTCTATGAGATGATATACTGACCTCTGCAAGGATCAAGACATCCATACCGTACACCAAACTTAATRGAATTTGCCCCGGACCTTATTTAAGGTTCGTACGGTATGCCCACGGGATCGAGCTGAGCTCTTCTACCCATTTGCCCCCTAATTTTTCTAAGCGCGCCCTAATTCCYTGCACCAGAATTCGRTTGATTAATTCGACTTGGCCATTCGCCTGAGGGTGGTAGACAGATGTGAAATGCTGTTCTACCTTCATCTTAGTGCACCAGGCACAAATCCGAGCTCCCATGAACTGCTTGCCATTATTTGACACCAAGATCCTTGGGACGCCAAACCGACACACTATATTTTTCCATAAAAAACCCCATTACTGCCTCCTCTGTAATTTTTGCTATAGCTTCTGCTTCCAMYCATTTACTGAAATAGTTTATGGCTACTATCAGGAACTTCCTCTATGCTGGGGCTGTAGGGAAAGGTCCAACCAGGTCTATCCCCCATTTYGCAAAGGGGCAGGGGGAGCTTGTTGTCATGAGTTCTTYTGTAGGTCGATGCACTAGGGGGCGTTCTTCTGACACTTGTCGYATTTTATCACAAAGTCTTYTGCATCCCTTCTTAACTGTGGCCTAAAATAGACRGCTCTCATTATCTTACTTGATAGAGTCCTAGCGCCCATGTGGTTGCCACAACATCCCTCGTGTATTTCATTGAGAGCATGGGCGCCCTCTTTCGAGCTCAAGCACCTCAAAAGAGGTTGTTTAAACCCTCTTCTGAACAACTCCCCCTTTATCAAGGAAGAATGAGATGACCTGATCTGCACCTTTATTTCCTCCTTATTCTTAGGCAGCTCTCATTTTTCCAGATATACCTTGATTGGGGAGCGCCAATCCTTCTCCTCCTCTAGTGCATTTATCTCTCCTTCTCCAAATTATTGGTATGCCATGAGCAGGGTAATTGTTCTCCCCTAATAATCCRTTGCCGAACTGGCCACCTTAGTTAAGTAATCAGCCCGGCCATTCTCCTCTCTAGGGACTTGAAGTACATCTATAGCTTTCATGGTCTTTGCYAAATGCGCACTTCTTGGGGTTGAGCTTCATTTTATATTTTCTTAAGGTATTGAAAGTTTCCTTCAGGTCCTCAATGTGAGAGGCTGCCTTTGCACTTTTAACAAGCATGTCGTCCACATATACTTCCATATTGCACCCGAGCTGGGTTTTGAACATTTTATCGACCCGTCGTTGATACGTTGCACCTGCGTTCTTGAGTCAAATGGCATGACCATGTAGCAATAAGTTCCTCTCGGGGTTATAAAACTGACCCATTTCCAATCCTCATCGGCCAACCGGATCTTGTGATATCCTTTCAAGGTGTCCATCATGCTGAGTAGTTCACAACCCGAGGTGGAATCTACCAACTGTTCTATCCTTGGCAACGGGTAGTGGTCCTTGGGACAAGCACGATTGAGGTCTCTGAAACCAATGCACATCTGCCAATCATCTTAGGCCTTTGGTACCAGCACCGCATTAGAGATCCATTYTGGAAATTGTATTTCCTGAATGTGCTTAGCTCGCAGCATCTTTTCTACTTCTGCCTCAATAATAGCCTCCTTCTCGAGAGCAAAGTTGAGCTTCCTTTATTTCACTAGCTTCATCTTGGAGCTGATGTTGAGGTGATGCTCAGCTATTACCGGGTCTATCCCAACTAAGTCCTGGGGAGACCAAGCAAAGATTTACGTGACTAAGAGATTTTACTACTTCCACCACTAGGAAGCGCACCGATTTGGTCTTCCTGAACAGCTCGTCCCCCAACGTGACTAAGAGACTTACTACTTCCAATGGGCGTAGTGCTCCCCCAGCAAAACCTACTAATGAAGTGGTGACCTCCTCCAACTCTAAATCCAGGTTTAACTTCTTAAAGAAGTCATAAACTAAAATATCTGTCGAGCTTCCTGTGTTCACAAAGACTCTCTGCACATAATTAGCTATAGTAGTTATTATCACCAAAGCGTGCCAAGATGCCGTTTTCATCCTCTGAGCCAAAACAGATGTTCGGGCTCGGGACTAACTGTCCTACTTCCTGCGCTCTTTTTGACAGACCTTTCGTAGCATGTACATAACTAYTTTGGGTGCATYATGAGTGCTCATCCCATTCTCCACCTGTGATCATCTGAATCTCCCCTCTGATCTYGTAAGACCGGTTCTCCCTTTGCCTATTTTCCCGGCGCTACCTCGCTCTTTCATGTTCATTTGATACCGATCTCTCTTGTAAGAGTCAGATTTGGATCCTTCTTGTCTTTCTCWCACGAGTTCTTTGAGATGCCCGGCCTGTACCATTCGTTCTATCTCATCTTTCATGTGTGTGCATTAATCTGTGTCATGACCATACTCATTATGGTATCARCATAATTGGTCAGAATTCTCCTTTCGTTGCTTTTGAGAATATGTTCTTGGCCATTTGAGGTCAGGGTGTCTTTCAATAGCTTGCAGGATTTCACCATGAGGTGAAGCCAGGGRTGTGTATCGGTCAAACCGAGGACGACCTCCTACTAGGTCAGTCTTGAGCTTCTTAACAAGATTTTRTCGTCTTTGTCAGATCGTTCTCTCTGGTTTTCTCCATCATCATTTATTTTTAGAGYCTCTTCCAAATGGATATACATCTATGCCCTTTCTAAGAGCACTCCAAATTTCAGTGTTGGCTTAACTACCAGTGATTGGAAGAACTCCCCCTTCCTAAGACCTTGAGCCCAAACATTGACCAAGAGCTCCTAGGATGTAGATGGCACTTCTAACTTGGCATCTATAAATCGCTTGATGTATCCACATAGACTTTCACCCTCTCTCTACTTTAAACTGAACAGTTCTAGCGACATTTTCTGATATTTCCTGCAACTAGTGAACTGGTGCAAGAATGTAGAGTTGAACTCATCAATGTTGCTTATGGATCGGGGGGGGGGGGGGGGGGGGGGGCGCAGTTGGCTAAACCAGAGCTGAGCTGATTTCGTGAAGGTCGTGGAGAAGACCCGACACATAACAGCGTCAGAAAATTTTGCAAGGTAGCCGCGATCTCAAATTGGCTCAAGTGATCCCACGGATCTGTTTTCCCATTATACTCAAAGCCCATAGACCAATAAGAGGCCGGTAGATCATCACGCATGACGGCCTCTGTGAATGGGGTGCTTCTCTGTGTTTTGCTTGTGGTCGTGCCTGCCATTTATTGTTTGACTTCTCTGACCACCCTTTGCAGATTCTGCATCTGCTCAGTGAGGTCTAGGTAGGTCTTGCTTGAAGTGTCGCTATCTGAAGCAAGAAATCTCTCCTCTTCTTCCTGGGCGGGAGCTCTGACCATGCGCTGGGCAGTCGAGGGTGGCTCCGTCTCCGGCGGATGGGTTACTTTGGGGGGAGGTGATGAAAGTTCAGCGAATTTCTTTTCTAAAGCCGCCTTTACCACCTTGCCGATGAGGTCAGATATTTGCCTCAGAAAAGAGTCATTTAGCGACCCGCCCTCAGCCTGTGAAGCTTCTCCTGGAAGAGGTTGTGGTGCGCTGGGTCTAGTTGTTGTTGATGGTCCTTCCATTTCCGGCATCCTAGTTGGTGTGGCAGAACTTGGTGTGCCACCAAGCTCCGCCACCAGGTTTCGCCTGAGATCTTGGAAACAGAAACCCACGAATCTTGGGCCGTTACCCAGAACAACCTAACCAGGTTATTCCCCTTTGAGGAGACCTAATCAAGGGGCTTCCTCGCATGAGGTTAGCCAATTGTCTCCTCAGATTCCTGACCTAATTTGCTCGGAGCCTTATCTAAGAATACAGGTCAGGTCATGGCAAGTTCCATCATGCTAGGCTCATCTTTTCTCTTTTTATGCGGCATCAGTCCAGATCAWCCCAACCAGGTCTACTCTTGTTGTTTTATGTSTCRCCACCAAATTAGGTCGTACCAGTATCTTTAAAAAGCCTTTCTAAAAATAGACTTTCTAGAATGGGTTTTAAAAACTYGTTATAGAAAGTAGTTCCTAGAACGGGTTTTACGACTAACAGACCCAAAAGACTGCTTTCTAAAACAGGTAAAACACTTTCTATAATGGGTTTTTAACCAATTTAGAAAGTTAGACTTTCTARAATGGGTGCAAAAACTGTCTTAGAAAGTCTAACTCTCTAGAACGGTTGTATTTAACTCGATCAGTTGTTCTGCCACCACTATCACCGTCAATATGTCTTATGCATCGGAGCACTGCACCTCTAATTTGGCCCAGGGTTTTCATCCCATCTACGAATGCAAACAAAGTCWCTTTCTCCGTCAAGCTGGGTAATTTATTTACGATCTTTTGAAAGTCCATCACATATTCCTTTACTGATTGGAGTGTGTGAGGTTCGTCAACTGCATCCTCGTCTCAAACTTGACATTCTCTGGATAGAACTACTACTTAAACTCTATCTTAAAATCCTGCCACATTGTTAACACTTTCCCTCTCGCGAGGCTCTACCATAACAATGCCTTCTAGACCAAGAAAAATGGTGTCACTTATAACTTTGCATTATCGTCTTTTATTTTAATTATTGCGAAGTAAGAAATACTCAATATGAAATCATCAACTCCTAGAGTGTTCCTTGAGCCTCTGAATGGACTCAAACTAAGAACGTTGAATCAAAMTTTTTAACACTTACTTTTTATTAAAATAAAAAGCTCGTCTGCAAGAGAACGGAGYGATWGTAAGTGRCAAGTTGACTCGAGTCGAAGCTCTCGAGGAATGACAATCGGAGTTAAAAATGTTCGTTAAGACACGAATATTATCAAAAAACACGATCAATTAAGTTGGTTGTTTGTTTTGTTTAAAGAACTAAAAATAGACGATAAAATTGACTCTCAAATTAAACAGGCAAGTAGATGATTAAACTGAATTTTCAAACTGAATTCCAAACAWGATAATTGAAAACAAAAAATAATAAGCAACGAAAAAAATAATAACCAAGCGTGCTCGATCAAATGACAAGAACTAAAATAGACAAGAAATTCGATTAACACCCCAATGATAATGAATCAAATAAACCAAAATGCATAAACGAGAAGATCACCTAAAAAATTCACAAGCTAAACCAAATAGAAGCAGCACCAAATCATCCAATTCAGTAAAATCAAGARTCAACACAAATCGTATTACGAAAACCAATAATTTAAAACRAGCTAACAACTCCAACAGTTATACTAAGAATTACCCMAGCGTATGAAAATACGAGCTGCAAGGAAATAAACTCACGAGCTATCGAAAAGCTGAGTTCTTGATCTCCAAATGCTAGATCGTTCGAAAACAAGGATTGAAAKCACTAAATTCAAAGTAAGATCAAGCTAGGATGAAAAGAGGAACTCAAATATTCAAATACATGGAAACTAGGGTTTTTAAAAGGTAAGTTTCTGTCTCTGGTCGGGTCTGYGCTCTATTTGAAGAAGGACATCATTTATATAGTGTTAGACGAGGAAGGCGTCGTGGTAAAATCGCGTGAAAATTACGACCGTCGATCGACTGTCGATTTACATCGATCGATGGTRTCTTTGGTGTCGACCTCCATCGACACTGGCCATTGGTTRACGGTGGCGCGTGACTCTGGCGTATCGATCGACCAAGGCTGTCGACTCTGCTAGTGGGCACCCATCGCTTTCGCGTCGACAGGCAGCGTCGGTCGATGAAGGCTGGAAAACCTCGGCACATCGATCGAYAGGTTCTTTCAATATCGGCATCGATGCCGCGTCAACGGGTGGCATCAACAATGAGTCGATCGACGTCAGCTCTATGCCCCTCATCTGGTTTTCTTCGTTCCGAAGCTGAAACAGGCAATTACACGAAAGTAGAATGACAACTTAATAAACGAGAGAGAAAATATGTCATATGGGATAGAAACGAACAACATTATAAATATAATAAAAGGGAAGAAAAACGAGAAGAACAATAACCTAAAACTCGTTATAACACACAAAAAAACTGCAAAAACAATCGGAAAACACACACAAAAATGTACAAATGAACTCCCCCACACTTAGCTTTTGCTTGTCCTCAAGCAAAACCGAATCTAGACGTAGACAACAAAAAGCTAGCCACCCGATGAACTAACCACTAATGCACTCTACTGCAGAATCTGTATTCCACGGCACCTCATCCACGGAGGCTCATCCATGGCGGTTCTGGAAAACCACCGTTAAATATGTTTTTACGGCAGTTTTCTAGAAAACAGATGTTAAATCCATAATTTAACGGCGGTTCTCCTAAAGCCGTCGTAGAATCTTACATTTTACGGTTGTTGTCCTAGAACTGACATTAAATCGGAAGTAATTGAAGTCGGTTCTTAAGGAATCGCCGTGAATTAACAAGTATTCACAGCGGTTTCTTAAAAACTGACATTAATTAGTTCATATGTTAATTAGTTCGCTTGATTTAACGTCGGTTTCATTAAATCCGTTGTGAATGAGATGACATTTCACGGTGGTTCCATTAGAACCACCGTAGAATCCTTAGTCTGCCATGTCATCGATCCTCATCTTGCTTTGTTTCAACTGTTGATCCGTGTCTCATCGGCTGTTCATATCMATCCCCTCTCTTTCTTTTTCTTTTTCTTTTTATTTTTTCAATTCTATAATAAAACCTGAATTAATAAAAAGAAAAAAGTGGGGGRAAAAAAGTTAGCCAKTGGCATTTGAGATCTAAACCTCCATTATCAGTGCCAATCTCTCGTTAATTCTCCCCAAAATCCTAAATTCTCTACGTTTCTTCATCCGTACTCAATTGAGAGCTTCAATTTTCTTTTCTGCAGTGTATATGTATGTGTGTGTGTATAGAGCGAGGAACACAAAYGGATAGCAATTATTCAAAGTTAGAAGTGATCGATGGAATTCCCCAATCCAGAAACCCATACTCGAGCTTAATCTCACCCGATCACATAAATGGTGATCTGAATACGCACTATGCGGGCGATTTAAAAGCCGAAGATGGTGTCGATTTTGACAATTCACCCCTAATTTTCGGTGAAAGGAAATTTGGATCGAGCATATACGGCGTCGTTTTCAACCTCACGACCTCAATTTCCGACCTCCACACCCTATAGTATATATATATATGATATATATATATATATATATATATAGGATTGGGTTCAAATGAGAACCCCCGTCATTATATGTGAACCTGGGGACTAATCCTGGCCTTAGATCTAATATTGCACAGTGCAATTATATGTCCAGGTTCATTGTGCTTTTTACACAGTACTGTAGTGCTAAAATCAGTCCAATTTTTTTAATTTAATTATATATATATATATTTATTATAAAATTTTAATATATATATTATTTATTATTTCAGTTTTAAAATATGCAATATGTATCTTAAATTGTAGATCTTGAGAATGTGATTAATTTGATATATATTTCATTCAAAACGAATAAAATTTGAAAAAGTTATGGTTTGTTGAAAATTTGAGTTTCATTTCAAATTTTTGAATTTGCAGTTTATAGACGAAATTTGCGATGCTTTTTGTATACAATCGTAGTGTTTTTTTTTCTTAATCTATTGTGCTTTCTAAAGAACAATGTAGTGCTCTTTGTAAACGTTGATATATGTCCAAAATACCATTTTTAATTAATCAATGCATTTTTTTACATTATTACCATGCTGACATGTCATGATCTCAACCATCAAAATTATCCAATCTAATGGTCAAGATGAGTCCCTAGGTTTCACATATAATGACGGGTTCTCATTTGAACCCACCCCTATATATATATATATATATATAATTACATCCCCTGAAATCTACGAATATCAACAAATAACTATTATTTGAATGATTACAACATAAAATAAAATTTTACTCAGATCTGATTATACAGAAACACAATTCAAATGCTAGAAATCAGCTTCAACTAAGTATCAGCTCAATCGAAAGCAAATGTAACAACATTTGATCAATTAATCAAAAACAACACTCAATCCGAATTAACTTACTGTTTAAGCAAATGTGAGACGGCTGAGCAAAATTAAATTAAATATAAATGACCTCAACAATGTCAATGCCGAGATCTTCAATTCTCGAGCCCGATAATCACCAGCAATATTTAATCAACAAATGCGAGCATTTTTAGGGAATTTTATTTTATTTTATTTAAGTTTGAGAAAAAAGCCCTAAATATTATACTTCACTTGCAA
>BMAC01001005.1:326864-363506 GCA_014905375.1 Phtheirospermum japonicum | reverse complement strand
ATAACCATAAATACTCACAATTCGTCCGCGTTCAATATTTGTTCGGGTCAGTTTCACACGAAGAAATTCATCATCGATTTCTACACTATCACGATTAATTCCACAGATCTGAAAATCTCTCAGTCAGTGAAAGATCTATCATTATAACATCAAGAAAATCCTTTTCAATGTTTTGAAAGAATAATAACCATCCAAACTCAATGTTATTGTCAAATAAAAATCTTATCCAGCCACATTGGAATGAAGCCTAAAGAGCATCCACAAGTTGGTTAATAAAGGCTTCAATACAGATAAATAATCATTTAAAAGAAAACTGAAATACAAAAATATAATTTCATTGAACCGTTGATCACCAGTTCGACATGCCAAATACTACTGCGGGACATTCCTCGGAGTATACATGGTGGCACCAATCCGAATCATCGAAGGTGCAACCATTGGAGGGATAAACTGCAAGGAATGCCCAGAAAACATTAATGCAGATATCCTTCAAAAAATATTAATGGCTATACATAGGAAACAGTTTACCATACAAACAACATAATCCCATATATATTAAAATTAGCACAAACTCAGAATCACAGAAATTTCCAAAAGCAAATGTGTATACAGTCACAATTTGATGTGTAGACACACAATCAATTTATAAGAAAAATGCAAATTTCGGATCAGCTTTGTTCGAAAATTATGACAGCTTTGTTTGTGTGAAAACAGATTATTGATAACATGATTTACCTGTTGATAGATTATTCCATGAAATTTATGSCGATCAACGTTTCTTGGTTCTTCTAGACAGACTGAAAATCAGACCTTCATAAGAAATGATCTGAATCGATGGGTGGTTCAAGTGAACCCCGAAGGTGACCGTGTCTATCTTCAGAATGATTGTAGAGAATTTATATCTTATTTGAATCTTCAGCAAGATTTGGAGGTTGAATTCAGGCTACTTCAAGTTCCGGGAATAGTTTTCCAACTTATTTTGCATTAGAAATTATCTTTCATGTGTTTTTGGATGATTAAGGATTGGAGAAACTGTATGATCTCATCTATGTTATTGTTTCTGGCTGTTCATATTTTTGTCTTGATATAATACTCCAGAAAACATTTGCGACTTTAATCTTTGTAGTGTTTTTTGGATAATTAATTACTGTTTAATAAGTCTGATCTCATCACATACCTATTATTTATTATTATTTTTTTGCATTCATATATTGATATAAAATAAAATGTTAGTTTGATAGCAAAGTGAATGAAAATTTGATATTATTAATACCCATAACATAATAGTATACATTAAATGATTTAATTAGTAAATTATTCGTACCCAAATTATTATAGAAATCGACAATTTGATTATTAATATCTTTTATGCACTATTAAATATGGTAGTCAATTTGTTGCGGTCATCAATTCAATATGTGTACAAATGAACAGTGGTTGAAATAATCCCACTAATGACGCAGTATATTATAATTTGGTAGTAATTGAAAGATTCTACCGTTCTAGCTTTTGCTTTGTAATCAATTCATGGAAATTTGTTATTTTAATTAATGGTAATGTTGATCAATTTTAGTTATTAACACATCAGTGAAAATCTCAATCTTCTTCGTATTTATAAATATTAATTCTAATTACATGATACCATATATTAAAACATCAATTTTAAAAATTTCATACCCAATAGTTTTGTTAATATGAAAGGAAATTATTAATATATTTTAATGAGAATTCGGTAAAAATTGTAATATATATTAGGAAATTACCAATCTGATATCGGTAATAATGGAGGATATTTGAGTACGAAAGATTCAACTAATGATTAAATTCATTATAAATCGCAATGAATTGAAATACACGCATTTATTATTATATATGTATTAATTGTATTCTATCTTGCAATCAAGATAAATATGAGAATGAATTATATTTGAAGATGCATGCGGTAAAAATGGTAATATAAAACAGGAAATCGTGGATAAGCAACTGAGTGATGCGATCAACTCGATTTCATATAATGAATACAATTATAAATATAGTAAGAAAACAATTGAAAACAATTGAAAAATATAGTAAGAAATCATTGAAAAATTAATATAGTAAGAAAAMAATTGAAAGCATATAATGATTCCATATAAATTTTGATGTATAATTTTCTGTATGGTGAATCGCAATAATCTTATATTATTGAAAATATAATAAAATATGGATTTTCACCTTAGATTTAATTATAAATAGTTAACCATACACACTCCATCATTATAATTATCCCATAATAATAATATTCAACATTATAAAATTCGATTTCTTCTCCATTGATAAAAAACCAAGTGATGCGATCAAGACAAGGATTTGTATTGAGTATTCCGACGAACATATGTTGGTATGTTTGAAAATTCTCAAATCGTATGAGAAATTATTTGTTTGTTGGTAAGTCATTTTTAAACTTTTTAAAATAATTATTCATAAATTTTATGTTCCCTGGAATAAACCATTTAKCGTGAAATACTCCRCTCCAGCAAATTTGGTTAGTTTTATTTATGTTCAAATATATATATRTATACAGTAGTACACATGCTTTGATAATCTTATTATATATGATAATATTCCCTATATTTGATAATATCTAAATTTGTGGCTTAATTTTTGCAGTCAGTTCCTAAGATGTTTTCARCCTATTTTGAGGATGCACTACCCGTTTATTTTGATTTTCGTAATTGGCGTGGGCATTCTTGGCCAGTAKAGATGAATAGTTGCGACGATGGGGTTTGTTTTACATACGATTTGRAAACTTTTTGCATCCATAACAATGTTGAACTAATCGACCAATTTACCATTACTTATCGTGGTGGCTTGATAGTAGATGTTAATATTCTCGCATCCTCTAGTGTTGAGAAGAAATTTATCAGTGTGGCGCGATATGAGGACATTAATTCAGATTAYGAAGATCCATCTTTTCCTTATTTTCACAAATCAATTAAAAAACCCACATCGTGTCCTCTTTTTTGGTGAGTTTTATTATTTTATAATATATATAAATACTTAATGTCACTTATAACGATTGTTAGTTCTCATTTAATATAGTTGTATGTATTTTTTGCAGCCTATTCCAATGAGTTTTTGGGTGAAGAATATTCATGATACTAATATGCAAATTTAAAACAATCAACTCTTAATTACGGTTTCAGTGATTTCAACGTTGAAGTGGTTAGGAATGATTCTTCAATAATCATGAGTGGTGGAGTTGATGAATTTATACGACGTGCTAATTTATCCGAAGGCAACCGTTGTAAATTTGAGCTTATTTATCCACCATCCAATTCGACATTTATTTATTTCAAAGTCACCCTTTTGTATTAATATTATTATTTACAATTGGTATGGTAGTACATTCTATTTATACATTGGGTATCTTTATATTTTAATCAGTTCAATACCATCAATAAAATTCCTTAGCAGTTCATTTTTGTATGTTTTTAAATTTAATTTTTTGAATTTTATTTACAATATCATCATCTTAACCCAAATAATATGTATTATTTTTTATTATATTTCATTTTCTCACAGCATTTATTTAAAAAAACAAACTATTTTTTCATAAGGTTATTAGATGTAACTTATAATGTTAAATTATTTCTAGGATTCTAACAAATCAATAATTTCTTTATATTGATTATATCAAATTTTAAGTCAATATATATAGATGAGATCAAGCATTTGAATTATTTATGTACATATCCATAATAGTGAAATATCAAATGTATTTATAAATATTTTATTTTCCCCTTTCTAGGAAAATTATCAACTGTTTTTGGGAATTAAATATTGAATATAATTTACCTTTCTTGATTACGCTGATTAGTCAACGACTTTCTCTTTCCATTAACAATATTACATCATATTTACTACATATCCATATTAGTGAAATTTCAAATGTAATTACAAATATATTCTATACACCTTATAGGAAAATTATGAAAGCTTTTGGGAATTAAATATTGAATATAATTTAGCGTTATTGATTTTGATTATTAGCCAACGATTTTCTCCTTTCATTAACAATATTACGTCAAATATAAGATAAATTTGTATATTTACTGCATGCCAATTGGTTTTTATATATGTATATATTTAATATTATTATATTATGTAATTATGATTAAGTAATCTATATTCATCGATTTGTGAACAAATCTGATAGGTAACGCGTTCGAAATATTCTAATAAAGTTAATAATATAATAATACTAAGAATTCCTGTCTTGATATATCAAAAGCCCTACTTTATTGCTTACCTTCATGATTACCTCGAAATAATAGTTTTGCTCTTTCAATCTCAATCAAACCACCGCCTAAACACTTGCAACACGCCACCGCCTACACACTTGCAATACGCTAAACAAAACCAACAGTCCAATACAATGTCAGAAGTTGAATAAAAAAATTTCGAGGAGGAGATAAATCAAACCAGATCAATCGATAAACTTAACCAAAGGAGAACATGAGCCTGATTCCAACGTTCAAGAAAATGATCTCATCACCCGGTTGTTACTACATGGTATGATTCTCATCATTCTTAGATCTCTGTCATCATCTTCGTATAATATCCTTAAAATATCTTGTTTCCCCAATGCCAAATCAAGTAAAAATTTAATGTTAGAATCCCTAAAAAAATATCTAAACTGTAACTGGAAGAGTGTTAGATTAATTTGTTTATTCAAAATTTTCAGAGTTATCGTGTTCAGCAAAATTCAATATTATAGAAGTTTTTTTGGGTGGTAAAAAAATATTTTGTTTCATACATTTAAGATAATTAATATGGATGATTTGTGGATTCATTTGTGTACTGATTAATATGTTGTTGCAAGTATATATATTTTAGAGAATCTTGGATTTGTTTTATTAATGATATAGATTTTTTTTTCGATAAATAAATCTTTGATGATACGGTGGTAAACGTTCATTGCATGCTCATTTGGATCTGTTGAGACAATAGATAAGCCTGGTGGATTTAATAAGACATTGCTCACATGTTCATAGTTTCCATATGCAGACGAAAAACTGTTGACTATGAACCTTTATTGTTTGTCATTTCAATATTCTGATTTATTGAGATCAATTCATTGATTAAATATAGGATTTATCAAAAGTGATATTAGGACCTCTCTAAATAATCTGAATGTGAAATGATCAAGTGTTTTTATAACTGTCTTTATCTTTATACTTTTAATATTATCTATTCCCAATGCTTCGCAATGATAACTGAATATGTCTTTTGTTTATTTCTGTCTAAATTTTCAACAATTACCCAAAAGAATTGTACCATTCTTTGCTAAACATGAAGATCTTGAATTCACATTTCGAGACGGTGGAGGTTTTACGTGGGATGTCACAGTTGAAGTTCATGGAGACAAGGTTTTGTTATACAACTTCAGTTTGATAACAGTTAATTATCATAATTTGTTTCACATCTCCTTTGAATTAAGGCTTAGTGTTTATTTAGTTCATTAGTCAAATTAGATTATTTATTTAGATTTTAATGAGAAGTCACTATTTTTTTAGGGTCGGTTCGGACATGGGTGGAGTTGTTTTGAAGAATGTCATTTCATAGCCGAGGATTGGTCGGTTGTTTTTATGAACAACTAAGACCATATTTTTGATGTCATCGTTTTTGTTGCTAACAGTGTTGAGGGTGTGCCACACTGTGGGTTTGATCCACATACTGATCTGAATGACCCTGAATTTGAGGTCAAAATAACCAAAACACATCTCGAACGTGGTCGAATTGTAAGCCTTATATTATAAAATGATTCCATTTTTTATTAAAATATTAATTTATAATTTCTTGACATATTTTGTTTATTTGGGTGTTTGATAGGCTATTCTAAAATACTTCTGGAGAAAGGTCATTGTCGCCGAATATGGATGTGATAACTTTAAGAAAGCAACAGTTCGACATGGTGATAGACGGTGGAATGTTGATATCGTAAGTCATTCCGATGATCGACATTTTATGCAGAATGGTTGCTTACTGTTTATTAACCATTTGATGTTGCCATTGGATGCCAAGATCAAGTTTACGCTCTGAGATGTTCCTGGATTGGTCTTCAATCTTATTATTATTGATTAATTTTGTAATTTTAGTTCTTTTTTGTTTTTATGTAATTTCAGTTCATTGGATGCCAAGATAAAGTTTACGCTTTTAGATGTTCCTGGATTGGTCTTCAATCTTATTATTATTGATTATAACCTGTTTTGTTATAATTTGTAAATTTTCAAATATTTTGTGGAATCTGTTCCAGCCTAGACTGTGCTATGAATGACTTAATCTTTTTTATCACATTATGGTTAAGATTAATTAAATATTGATCCAAACTTTTGTGCACCCCTTTTTAATAAATTAATTTAAAAGCACGTCAGTTTTCTCACAAGAGTACAAGGTACTTGTAGGGTGATGAGTTTGACTCGAGTCGTATCTTTCGAGGAAACAACTATTCGGTCTTTTGGATGTTTTTCTCAATTTACGAACTAAAATAAAATACATGTACATTTGGGGTTTTGAAAGATTTTGAATTTATCATTATAGATAAAGCAATAATTAAACTATGACTAATTAAACTAATTACTTTAAACTATAGTTAACTGATGAGCTATTGAAGAATTTTACTTTGATCGAGTTGGAAAAGATTTTGCAAAATAATGGGAGATCGCTCAAAAACTTCGTTGATATGCCCATTCCCGATGATGCTTTGATTAATGATGGAAATAACAAACTGATCCAGCATGAACTTAATTTTGATAGATCCCATTTGGAAGTTTAGCATCGCAATCTATGCTCATTATTAACTGATGAACAGAAAGGAATCTATTGTGAAATAATAAGTGCTACCTCATTAGTTAGGGATGGCGTTTATTTTGTTTATGGCTATGGTAGCACTGGTAAAACACTTATTTGTCTAACATTATCAGCAACTTTACAGTCTAAAGGAGAAATTGTTCTTAATGTTGCTTCAAGTGGTGTTGCGGCCCTTTCACTTCCTTTAGTCAGAACTGCGCATTAAAGGTTCGGTATACCTCTGACTATAACAGAAGATTCAATGTGTTCAATTACTTCTGGGACTGAATTAGCTACTCCCATGGATCAATCAAAACTAATCATTTGGGATGAGGCCCCAATGATGAGTAGAATTTGTTTATAAGCTTTGCATAAGAATGTAATATTTATTGCACCTGAGGAAAGAAAGTACCTACCATCTGGAGGTAAGGTTGTAGTTCTGGGTGGAAATTTCAGATAAATTCTTCCAGTTGTTCCAAATGGCAGTCAAGATATTATTTATGCAAGTATATGCTCATCTCGATTATGGGAACATTGTAAAATCTTGAGATTAACGAAGAATATGAGGTTAACTGTTGGACAATCATTGACCGCTTCTGTTGCACAAGATATCAAAGAATTCTCAGAGTGGATGCTGAAAATTGGTGATGGTGACATTGGTTCCTAGGTGGATGGTGAAACTTTGATCGAAAGATATACTTTTAAGAACCACGGTTGATCATGTTGCCGTAATTGCCGAGAGCACGTATCCATCTATTTTAGAGAACTTTGGCAGTGACTCCTTCTTTGAGGAAAGAGCTATTCTTGCACCCACTAATAGCATTGTTGAAACAGTTAATGATTATGTGATGTCGATACTTCAAGGTGATGAAAGAGAATATCTTAGTTGCGATACGATTTGCAAAACATATGTCAATGGAGAGGCTCAGCATCAAGTGTACTCAACCGACATTCTTAATTTAATAAAGTGCTCAGGGATACCTAATCATATTTTAAAGTTGAAAATCAGTGTCCCGGTTATGTTGATTCGAAACATGGACCAATCAGTAGGTTTATGCAATGGAACGAGGTTGGTTGTTACACAACTTGGAGATCGTATTATTGAAGCAAGGATTCTATCAGGAAACAATATTGGGACCAAGGTATATATTCCACGTATGACGTTGAGTCCCTCTGATAGTACGGTGCCTTTCAAATTCTAAAGAAGACAATTTCCACTCATTGTATGTTTCGCAATGACTATAAACAAGAGTCAGGGGCAAACTCTTTCCAATGTTGGGCTATATTTGCCAAGACCGGTTTTCTGTCACGGTCAGCTTTATGTTGCGATATCTCGAGTTAAGAGTCGTAAAGGGTTGAAGATTCTTTGCTCCAACAAAGATGGAATCATTATCAGTAAGACATGTAATGTATTTTATAAGGAAGTCTTTCAGAACTTAAAATGAGAAATAAATATTATTTTTCGTACAATTTATTTACTTACTTTATTCGGTATTTATTAATTGATAGATTTTATTATTCTTTGTGTAATCACTCGATATGCCCGCGTAATATGCGGGTTTTCACACTAGTTATAAATAATAGTTTTCAATTTTTTTTCTTTTTGGTTCTTGATTTTGGTGGATAGTTCTGGAACTCTTACATTTGATGTTTGTTGCGTTGTCAGGATTTGATTCAAAACAAAATAATATCGAGACAAAATAATCTTAAGGGAGAATATATATCATAATCAAATACGAATAAAACCAATTTTACATGATTGTTTACACTACAAGAAATCTGATGTTTAGTGACGATTTTTTTTCCACGCATAAAAATTCGTCATAGTATGTTAAACAATAGTGACGTTTTTTAATTTCGTCATAGAATAACACCCTTATACGACAACATTTATTGTTGTCACAGTTGTTCACCAATTTCGTCTCGAATACTTATATTTGATGACGTTTAAATATATTTTGTCACAATTTTGGGATGACAAAGAAAAAATGATTCGGAAATCCCATTTTATGACAAACATATAATAAAATGTGACGAGATTTGGGTGTCACGATAAATTTCTAGTTGTGACAGAATTAATTTTGTCACTAATGTCCCCTTGAATAACGGTGACGATATTTGGTGTCACAACAAGTTTCTTTTCATGACAACGCTACAATTTGTCACCAGTTCTAGAAGAATGGCGACAATATTATTTTGACATGAAAGAGTTCTATTTTGACGTCAAATATGAATTTTTCATAGTAATTTTATTTTTGTTACAAATTCAGACCAGATTTAAGAGACTCTTCCGATAACAATTTGAAGTAATCAATAATATAAAAAAAAATCTAAAGTTAAAGATATATATTAATTAAAATAAAGTTGTAGAATGAAAACCGCATATATGATAATTGGACAATTTATTAATTATAATTATCAAGACTAGCCATGTAAAGAAAAAGTTTTAAAAATAATTGTAAGTATATAAATATCCGAATTACGATCCTTGCTACAAAATGCACTATTTGCAAAATAATCACAATACACGTAGTTAAAGCCACATAATCATGCAACAAAGTGCACGGTCTTTAATTTGGCATGATAACAAATCATCTTCCTAACAACATTGTCCATATACCTCTTTTGTATTATTTTAATTTTGCCATAAACTATAATCATGCAACAGTACACGTAATTAAAGCCACAGAATCATGCAACAGTACATGGTTTTCAATTTGGCATGATCACAAATTATCTTCCTAGCACCATTGGCCTTATACCTCTTCTGTATTATTTCAATTTGGTCAGAAACATATGATAATGGTTCAATACCTATGTCATTGTGCCAAATCAAAGGTTTGACATTTCTAGATCTCTCCAAGAACCATGTTATTACGCGTCTATTACCTGCTCATAACTAGAGAACATATATGCAAAAGAACACAAAGTATTGATAACACCCCATCATTCCTTTTCATTAAATTGAAAATGTCAAAAGAAAATATAAAAGCCATGTATGTAATTGTCTCATCCAAAAGCCAATAGTTGTTAAGCATATAACACTACTATTTAACTAGTAGATTCCTGAAAGTATTCGTTCCCTGCACGAGACAAAAATCCATCCGTCAACACTAAATCGTTTATTCTTCAGGGTAAGAGACAAATCCCTCGAGCGACACTAAACTCCAAAGAGAGAAATGAGCTTTACCCACACAATCCTCCGCAAGTCCAAGGAGAAACATTCAGATCAAATTCGACCTAATAAATAATCATAAGACCTCGCAACATGATAAATTTCAACCAATACGTCTTCATCCACATAACATATTTCTACAAAAATTGCAAATAACGTCAAGATTAGAAAACAAAGCAGAGATACATTTCACATACAAAAATTTGCTTCCAAAACAAACACATACAAAAAATGAAGAACATGCTAAACAAGTGAGATTAAGAAAAAAAAATGAAGAACAAGTGAGATTAAGAAAAAAAAAATAAAGAACATGCCAAACACATAGTAATCTTTTGTACCAAAATAATCACGTGAGATTAAGAAAAAAATATAAATTTGTACCTCACCAATCTTCTCGATTATCATCATCACTGTCTGCGTCTATCTCATTATCAGAGTCGTCATTTTTTTGAGAATCTTCGTCGCTGGTGCAATAGTGAAGTAACGTGTCATCTAATTCATCAACATTGATTTGTACTTTTCTGTACGCATTTTTTGTTACCCTTTTGTGTTGTGTTTGCATGTGTTTTGCTTGAATTTATGGGTATTAGGAGTCGATTTTGCCTATTTTGTTAGTTTTAGGTTTTTTAGTGTTTGTTTTTAGTAGTTTTTCTTATATCTTCTTAGTTTTTTTTATTAGTTTTTGTTTTGAAGGTCAACATTGGTCAAGGTGGGCCCATGAAGAGGTCGGAAGATGATTCAAACCCGAGACACTCATTGCCAATCCACGACATGTCTTTGGTGCAAGGATCGACCGGAAATGATGAGAAATGTGGCCATTTTCATTGTCACCTCATGCATTCACTCGGTGGATGTCTCATATGTCGTAATGCAAGCATAACTCCAAACCCACATGTTCCATTTGCCTCCACCTTATATCATTGGAAAGTTGAGAGAAATTTCTAAAACTCTTATGTTTACAACAATCCCAAATTCTGAGTTTAAGAAGGGTAAAAAGCAACTTTAAGTGGAGATTGTTCGCCGTAGCCTCGCTTGTGGCAGGTTTTGGTCCGGAGCACATAACTCTCAGAGTAAAATTCCAAATGACACAAATCAAACGCCAAATGAAATCCAAGAGGAAGGTCTAGATTTCATATGAAGACATCGATGGCTGATTCAGTATTTTTGTTAGTCGATCGACTGCTCGGCAGAAAGTTTGGGGCGTTTGAACATGTCAGTCGATACTGACTTCCAGTCGATCGACTGAAGTTTTGGCTGAAAAAAGGACCATTTTTCCCTTGATTGACCTATAGATTCTTCCCACCCATTATCCACAAGGAAAACACCTCTCCTTGGTGGTTTTGGACCTAGTCCATCTCCTCCAAGTCTTTACCTTTCCCTTGCCATGTAAACCCCAGTTTAAATTCTTAGCTTATGTAATTTAGTTAGCTTAAGTAGTTAGTTTAGTTAATTAGTTGTTTTTAAGCAAGTTTTGGAGTGAGTGACACCTCCTTCATTTGTGGTGCTTGTTGTTTGAAGACTTGAAACTTTTGTTTGAATGCAATTTGGTAGTGTTCTTTCCCTTACTTTCTTATGTTGTTATTGTTATTGTTGATCTTGTTTAGTTGAAATTGTTGTGTTGGTGATTTGGTTTATATTATGTTGTCTTTCATAGTAATTTAATTCTTGAATGTTTGGCTCTATAGCTTGTGTTTCTCTTTTCTTCTTGCAAAAACTCCATTAATGCTCCTTTCAAGCTTTTTACATCTCTTAGTTAAGCAAGCTTTTGGGTTTTGAAAGAACTATGAAACTTTCCTCTTTTGATAATTTGTCTTGTCCTATTTCAAAGCTTTTGACTTTTCTCAATTTCAAATGATTTGATTTTCCCTCCACGAATTCTCTTTTAATTGTAAGCTTTATTTAATGCAATTAGTTTAGTAATTACGGGTTTAGGGTTTACGTTCGTTTAGAACCATGAAACGGAGCTTGTCGAGAATTGGGATTGACGACCCCTACACTTGGTCGGCAATTTGGGATGGACAACCCCGAATCATGGATTAAGTGCTCGGCGAAAACCGATTAAACGTGGAGACGAATCGAACACCCTAAGCCCTCATTTTCATTATTTTCATTAAAGTCTTCTTTTAAATTCAAAACTCAAATCAAACCAATGACTTAATGCTTTCTTAGTTTAGATTAGAGGAATTCAGCTTAACAAGAGAATAACTAAAACACCGACCGCCGATAATATCTATCTTCGAGAGACACGACTCGGGAAAACTTACCACTCTACAATCGAATCCGTACTATTGCGGAGAAGATTTTTTAGAGTGCTAAGAAATCTTCGATCAAACTTTGGCGCCGTTGCCGGGGATAGATTAAGGCAAAATGTGTTTTTAATTATTTATCTTGTTATTTTAGTTAGTTAGTTAGTTTAAATTGTTGTTTTACTTTCGATGCTCATAATCTTTTGTTGAGTGTTGTGCTTGCAAGGTACTCATTCGGGGAGCCCGATGCCGCCCGCCTACACTCACGACGATCAAAGGATGCCTCCGCCGCTCGATTGATCCGGCCGAGGATGGCAAACTACCGAGCTAGTTTTCCATACGACGACCCTTATATCCAAACTCCCAAATATCCAAACCCTTACATCCAAACTCCTGAGTATCCAAATCCGTACACTACTCCCCCAAGCTATCGGGTCCCCTCGGCTTACGATGACTCGTACGCTTTGATTGGTGAATAATGGGCCCCCTCTTTTGATTATTCCAGCCTAAGCCCTTCTATTCTCCACCGATTTTGTATCCCCACAACCCGAGCATGGATCCGTATGCACCGACTCGTGATTCTTATGATCCGGGTTTTGACGATCCATATGCTCAACTCGCCCCGCCTTCTTCTTACCCAAGCATTGACTCGTATGCTCCCCAAATTCATGATTCGTATTCTTGGA
This sequence comes from Phtheirospermum japonicum, assembly GCA_014905375.1. NCBI lineage: Eukaryota > Viridiplantae > Streptophyta > Magnoliopsida > Lamiales > Orobanchaceae > Phtheirospermum > Phtheirospermum japonicum. Next base: position 350,568 of record BMAC01001005.1, on the reverse strand, counting down.
GCTACGACTTTTACGACATACACACCTCGAGTTCGTATACTCTGAACGATGACCCTTACACCTCACTTTTTCAAGATTCGTCTATGCCCCAACTCCCGGACTTTGAGCCTCTCTCATCCGAGCTCGTGGAGGTGATTGAACAATTGGATGAATGCCTTGCTCACATGGAGACTCAAGTAGAGCAAATTGCCAATGAAGTGGACGAGCTTCAAAGACTGTGTCTTTACGAGATGCCCATCTTTGATGTGGTGGATCCCACTGTTGTTGTTGGCAATGCAACTTTTGACGGTCTTGTGAAAGAGAGGTGCAAGGAGGTGGAGTTAGAAGGTGAGGAGAAAGGGTCGGAGGTTGGCGTTACCCCTCTCGTGCTTATTGAAGACGTTGTAGTAGAAATTGAGGGGGAGCCACTTTTGGGGTCTCCAACGACACTTGGAATGTCGAGCCTACTTGCTTTTGGCGAGGATGAGGAAGTTGTGCCGATTTTGAAGGATGTGGATTTAATCGAGCCTCTTTTGCCGCCACCCGATGCTTTGTTGCTACTTGACCAATTGGAGGTGGAAGAGGTAGTGGGGGATGTGTTGGATCCTACTCTCTCGTTCCCGACTACGACTACTTCTAAAGTCGAGAGAGAGGAGATTACGGTCGGGGAGACGAAGGAGTACGTCGACCCATTTTGGGACTATCACATTTGGGTGGTCGACTACTCCCTCTTCCGACCCCCGAAGCAAGCCCGTTCTTTTGTTGTATTGACCTTCCGGCTTGCTCGACTTGCCCGCCTTGGTGATCTTTGTCACCCGGTGTGTCTACTCGAGAACACAAATGCATGGCACGATCGCCACCTCTTCTTGGATCCCGGATAGCGTCATTTGTATAAACCGTCGAGCTATAGACTTTAAAGTAGTGCTTATTGGGAGGCAACCCAATTTGTAAAAAAAAAAAAGAAAAAAAGAGAAAATCCAAAAAAATAGAAAATTCAAATAAAAAAAAACTTTTTATTCGTATTTTATTTTTGCAACCCCCCGTTTGTTCATTTCTTGTAGGTTGCTTGTAACGACTCCCGGAGAGGACTTATGCAAGACCACGTCACCACAAGCTCGGAGATAGGGGCTTTCTCTTTTCCCTACACTTTTTACCGCTTTATTTAGCTTAATTTGCAATGAGGACATTGCTAGATTTTAAGTGTGTGGGTGGTGGTTAGAGTTCACCTTAGGCTTTTAAGACTGTTTGCATGCTTGCTTGTGCTAAAGTGTGTGTTATTTTTGCTTGGAACCTTGGCGAAGTGACGCGGTTTTGATGAATTGCTTAGGAGTTTAGATTTTCGATCGGATTTAGTGTACTTAGGTAATTTGACTCATTGGGAACTTTGTTCGGATTTAGCTTCGTGTTATCCTTGAGCTCAATTAAGAACTAGTGCCTCAACTAACCTTGTCGACGAACACTCTCTATAGGATTCTGTTTTGTATTTTGGAGTCGTCAATTGCTCCATGTGCTCGATCAAAAATATTGTAAGTTGCTAGTAGCAACGAGTGGTCAGAGCCGTTGATTTTTCTTTGTATCTATCTTGTATTTAAGTACCTTATTTCCTTAGGTACCAGAAAAAAAAAAGAAAAAAAAATTTTAAAAAAAAAGGAAGAAGAAAAAAAAAAGAGAAAAGATGATGAATAAACAAGGATAAGTTATAAATCCTTGTATTTATTAAGTAATAAACTCCTCTTTTTTCTTTTTTATATTTTGTTTGTTAAAGAGAGTTGTGGACGATCGGGGCTAGTAGGGAGCCGATTAACTGTTCGACCGTGGATAGACCTTAGCCGGGGCAAGGACGAGGGGACCGACTTGGAGGGTTACCTAGTACTTTGAGGTTTCGGGAGTCGATCTAAACTTTATTTGTCAATGCATCATTGTCGTTCTTTTAGCCAAGTTAACAAGCATTGTAGCATACGACGTCTGGAATTAGGTTTGTGCATTACTTTAGGATCATCCAAGGATATTTTTGTAATTCTAGATTAGTATTGCTTGAGAACAAGCAATCATTCTAAGTGTGGGGTGGTTGATTTGTACTTTTTATACGCATTTTTTGTTACCTTTTTGTGTTGTGTTTGCATGTGTTTTGCTTGCATTTATGGGTATTAGGAGTCGATTTGTCCTATTTTGTTAGTTTTAGGTTTTGTAGTGTTTTCTTTGTTTTTAGTAGTTTTTCTTATATTTTCTTAGTTTTTTTTTATTAGTTTTTGTTTGGAAGGTCAACATTGGTTAAAGTGGGCCCACGACGAGGTCGGAAGATAATTCAAACCTGAGACACTCATTGCCAATCCACGACATGTCTTTGGTGCGAGGATCGACCGGAAATGACGAGAAATGTGGCCATTTTCATTGTCACCTCATGCATTCGCTCGGTGGATGTCTCAGTTGTCGTAATGCAAGAATAACTCAAAAACCACTTGTGCCATTTGCCTCCATCTTATATCATTGGAAATTTGAGAGAAATGTCTAAAACTCTTGTGTTTACAAAAGTCCCAAATTCTGAGTTTAAAAAGGGTAAAAAGCCACTTTAAGTGGAGACAATTCGCCGTGGCCTCGCTTGTGGTAGGTTTTGGTGCGGAGCCCATAACTCTCGGAGGAAAATTCCAAATGACACAAAATCAAACTCCAAATGAAATCTAAGAGGAAGGGATAAATTTCATATGAAGACATTGATGGCTGATTCCGTGTTTTTGTCAGTCGATCGACTGCTCGGCAAAAAGTTTGGGGCGTTTGAACAAGTCAGTCGATCGACTGAAATGCTGAGGATGTGTGATTTTGGCGTAAAAAAGAACCATTTTTCCCTTGATTGACCTATAGATTCTTCTCACCCATTATCCACAAGGAAAACACCTCTCCTTAGTGATGTTGGACCTAGTCCATCTCCTCCAAGCCTTTACCTTTCCCTTGCCATGTAAACCCCAGTTTAAATTCTTAGCTTATGTAATATAGTTAGCTTAAGTAGTTAGTTTAGTTAGTTAGTTGTTTTTAAGCAAGTGTTGGAGTGAGTGACACCTCCTTCATTTGTGGTGCTAGTTGTTTGAAGACTTAAAGATTTTGTTGGAATGCAATTTGGTAGTGTTCTTTCCCTTACTTTCTTGTGTTGTTATTGTTGTTGTTTCTCTTGTTTGGTTGAAATTGTTGTGTTGGTGATTTGGTTTTATATTATGTTGTTTTTCATAGCAACTTAATTCTTGAATGTTTGGCTCTATAGCTTGTGTTTCTCTTTTCTTCTTGCAAAAACTCCATTAATGCTCCTTTCAAGCTTTTTACCTCTCTTAGTTAAGCAAGCTTTTGGGTTTTGAAAGAACTATGAAACTTTACTCTTTTGATAATTTGTCTCGTCCTATTTCAAAGCCTTTGACTTTTCTCAATTTCAAATGATTTGATTTTCCCTCCACGAATTCTCATTTAATTGTAAGCTTTATTTAATGCAATTAGTTTAGTAATTATAGGTTTAGGGTTTAAGTTCGTTTAGAACCATTAAACGGAGCTTGTCAAGAATTGGGATTGACGACCCCTACACTTGGTCGACAATTTGGGATTGACAACCCCGAATCGTGGATTAAGTGCTCGGCGAAAACTGATTAATCGTGGAGACGAATCGAACACCCTAAACCCTCATTTTCATTATTTTCATTAAACTCTTCTTTTAAATTGAAAACTCAAATCAAACCAATGACTTAATGCTTTCTTAGTTTAGATTAGTGAAATTTAGCTTAACAAGAGAATAACTAAAACACCGACCGCCGATAATATATCCTCGATAGACACGACTCGGGAAAACTTACCGCTCTACAATCGACTCCGTACTATTGCGGAGAAGGTTTCTTAGAGTGCTAAGAAATCTTCGATCAAACATCATCTAAGTTTGGTACCTCAACAACTTCAGATGAACTTGCAGTAATCGGCCCGTCAATGAACTCCACGTCCACATCATCCCTGTTTAATGAATGTATTTCACTGAGATTAACTTCAAGCGGATTATTTGTATCATTCTCCTGATATACAACATTTTCCATAGACAAAACATCGTCGACATCCGTTTCTTCATCGTGCATCTCCGTAACATCATAAACATGCCTATGCTGGAATGGTATCACGACACGCCAATCATGTCCTAATTTAGGATTATTAGTGTAGAAAACTTGCCTTGCTTGGTCAGCTAATATGTAAGAGTCATCCTCGTACCATTTTGCAGCAACTCGAACACTTACGATATTTCCGTCTTTTTGCATGCCTGTTCCTTTTTTTCTTACAAAATCAAACCAGTCACATTTGAATAAAACAACCTGCCTATCTTTGACATAATCTAGCTGAATAATATCCTTTAAAACCCCATAATAATCAATGACGTCATCTCCATGGTTACCCTCCAATACAACCCCATAGTTTTGAGTTTTTCGACGGCTATCGCGTTGTTCAATTAAAAATCTTACCCCATTCACGATGCAACCAGAAAACTTTCTTACACACTTCTGAGGTGCACATGCGAGTGAATATAAAGATTCATTTACCTGTGATGGTTCCTCTCCATATAACTTAGTCATCTGTAAAACAAGAATAACAAAAATTAATCCATACTCTTATAAAATACTTTGTATTTACTTTAAATATAACATTACATGTTTTTTGAACCATGCCGGAAGTTTCTCTTTATGTTCCTGGACTAAATTCGCACAATTGCCCAACAAAAGCTCATCCTTGTGCTTCCTACAATCAAGATAAAAAGTTAATTCATATTTATTAAATAATTAAAATTAATTAGAATGTGTAAAAAATATTTATATAATACTTACTCCAAAAATGGTGCAACCTCTTCGCAATTTTGGAAGACAAACCACTGTAGAGAATTGAACTCTTCCTCGAATAAATCTACAAGTTTTGTTACTTCGAAATGGCGGTATTTTTGTGAGAATATTGATAGACCGTCATCAATTTTTTTTATCACTATTCCGCTCATCTCGGTTAAATCTAGTTTCAATTCCCTGTAAGTACATCGAGCAAAATGTTAAACACTCTTTTGCGATGTATGCTTCGGCCACTAATCCTTCGGGATGAGCTTTATTGCGCACACCCTGCTTCAAAGCACATAGAAATCTATCGGAAAAAAAAAAGATGAAAAAGTCAGCATGATGACAAATATAAAGTTCGATTTAATTACAAATTTTTTAAAACCAAAGAAGAATATATATAATAATCGGCATGGTAGAAATATAAGTTCAGATGCAATTAAAAGTTCGTAATTTAATATTATTACCATTCAATGGGATACATCCACCTGAATTGAACTGGGCCACCAAGTAATGCCTCATTGGGTAAATGAATAGGCAAATGAACCATGACGTCGAAGAAAGATGGAGGATATATTTTTTCAAGTTTACACAAAATCAAGCAAATATCTTCCCTCATTTCTCCAATTCACTTCTTTTCAACTTCTTGCAGCACAGGTGTTGAAAAAAATGACCTAACTCGGTCAGTACCTCACGCACTTCCTTATTTAAGGATCCGCGAATCCCGATAGGAAGTATTCGTTATAAAAGTACATGACAGTCATGACTTTTCAACCCAGATAACTTGTGGTCGCTTGAACTAACACAACGAGAGATATTGGAAGCATACCCATCCGGAAATTTAACAGACTTTATAAACTCACACAAGTCCTGTATCTCTTTCTTTGACATAACATAACAAGCAGCTGGCATCACACCTGTTCCATTATGATCGAGGATTTCTTAGCACTCTAAGAAATCTTCTCCGCAATAGTACGGAGTCAATTGTAGAGCAGTAAGCTTTCCTGAGTCGTGTCTCTCGAGGATAGATATAATCGGCGTTAAGTGTTTTTAGTCACTCTCTTGTTAAGCTAAATTAAACAAATCTACACTAGGAAAGCATTAAGTCATTTGATTTGGTTTGAGTTTTATGCTAAATCTTGAATTTAAAAGGGGACTTTAATTAAAAGTGATTTAAATGAAAATGAAGAGAACGAGGGTTTAGCGTGTTCGATTCGTCTTCACGATCAATCGGTTTTTGCCGAGCACTTAATCGGCGATTCGGGGTTGTCAATCCCGAATGACGATCAAGTATTGGGGTCGTCAGTCCCAATTCTCAACAAAAATCCGATTAATGGTTCTAAACGAACCTAAACCCTAAACCCGTAATTACTAAACTAATTGCATCAAATTAAGCTCACAATTGAAAGATAATTCATGGAGGGAAAATTCAAGCATTTGAAATTGAGAAAAGTCAAATTGCTCAAAGAAGAAAAACCCATAAGCCTTTCAAGAACCCAAGGTTTGTTTGGACAAATTGGGCAAAAATCTTCAAGAGGTCTTCAATGGAGTTTTTGCTAAACAAGAAGATGAAAAACAACACAAAGAATTTAAACCTAAACTAGAGAAATTAAAATGCAAAGAACAACAACATAAACTAAATCTAAAAGCCAACACAACTTCAATAACAACATTCAACAATAACAACACAAGAAAATTAAGGGAAAGAAAATACCAATTGCATTAAACTCAAGATCCACGAATGAGAAAGCTTCAATAACACAAATGAGGGAGGTGTCACCCACTCCAACACTTGCTTAATAACAACTAACTAACAATTAGTTAACTAAGCTAAACTAGATTAACTACTAAGCTACCTAAAACTACATTAAACTTGGGATTATGAGCTAGGGTTTTGAAAAGAAAAGGTAAAGGCTTGGGGGAAATGGAGCAAGCCCCAAATTACACCAAGGAAGGATTATTGATAAGGTTGGAGAGTTGGTCTTATTTATACAAAAATGCAGGGGCAAAAACATCAAAATGGACCAAAATCATGAGCTGGACTGTGTCTCAGTCGATCGACTGAGGAGCAGTCGATCGATTGGCAGTCGATCGACTAAGGGTCAGTCGATCGACTGCTTCACCCAAAATTTCCAAATTCACTGGACTCCAGTCGATTTGGGAAGGTCCAGTCGATCGACTGGACGATCAGTCGATCGACTGAAGGCCAGTCGATCGACTGGCTCGGCTGCTCCGACTTGGTTTTCTCGTTTCGCTCTAACATCTGTCGGTTGTCGCTCCTCGTTCATGCTGTGTTTTCTTGCTGTGCCGGTTCCAATCCGAGTCGAATGGGATGCTCCGAGCGTGCGCGGGACCACTTGGTCATCCTATAGCCAAAAATACGAAAAAGGGTAAAAATGTACGAAAAATGACTAAAACCGCACAAAGATTATAAAAACCTAAATCTATCAAAATAGACCAAAACGACTCCTAAAACCCATAAATGCAAGCAAAACACACGCGAATGCGACACAAAAAGGTAACAAAAAAGGTGTACAAAAAAGTACAAATCAACCACCCCACACTTAGAATGATTGCTTGTCCTCAAGCAATACTAATCTAGAATTACGAAACTATCCTCGGATGATCCTAAACTAATGCACAAACCTAATTCGAGACTTCGTATGCTACAATGCTTGTTAGCTTGGCTAAAAGGACGACAATTATGCGTTGACAAATAAAGTTTAGATCGACTCCCGAAACCTAAAAGTACTAGGTAACCCTCCAAGTCGGTCCCCTCGTCCTTGCCCCGGCTAAGGTCTATCCACGGTCGAACTGTTAATTGGCTCCCTACTAGCCCCAATCGTCTACAACTCTCTTTAATAAACAAAATCTAAAAAGAAAGAGAAAGAGGAAACGTGCAAGAGTTGCACGTTTTATTACTTAATAACTACAAGGATTTATAACTTATCCTTGTTTTATTCATCATCATTTTTTTTTCTTTTTCTTCTTTTTTCGGATTTTTTTTTATTTTTTTTATTTTCTTTTTCTTTTTCTTTTTTTTTTTGGTAAAAAGGGTACTTAAATCCAAGATATATACAAAGAGAAATCAACGGCTCCGACCACTCGTTGCTACTAGCAACTTACAATATTTTCGATCGAGCACATGGAGCAATTGACTACTCCAAAATACAAAACAAAATCCAATAGAGAGTGTTCGACAACGAGGCTAGTTGAGGCACTAGTTCTATATAAGCTCAAGGATAGCATGAAGCTAAAGACGAACAAAGTTCCTGACGAGTCAAATTATCTGAGTACACTAAATCCGATCGAAAATCTAAACTCCCTAACTAAATCATCAAGACCGCGTCACTTCGCCAAGGATCCAAGCAAAAATAACACACACGCTACTCAAATTAACACAAGCAAGCATGCAACAATTTAAAAACCAAAGACGAACCCTAACCACCACCCCACACTTATAACCTAGCAATGTCCTCATTGCATATTAAGCTAGAAAGCGGTAAAAAGTGTAAGGGAAAAGGAAACGCACCTATCTCTGAGCTTGTGTCGACGCGGTAGTGCATAGTCCTCTCCGGGAGCCGAGGCAAGCTATCTACATGAAATGAACAAACGGGGGGTTGCAAAAACAAAATACGATTTTTTTTTTATTTTCTCTTTTTCTCTTTTTTTTTTTTACAAATTGGGTTGCCTCCCAATAAGCACTACTTTAACGTCTATAGCTCGACGGTTATATAAAAGACGCTATCCGGGATCCAAGAAGAGGTGGCGATCGTGCCACGCCTTGGTGTTCTCGAGTAGACACACCAGGTGACAAAGATCACCAAGGCGGGCAAGTCGAGCAAGCCGGAAGGTCAATACAACAAAAGAACGGGCTTGCTTCGGGGGTCAGAAGAGGGAGTAGTCGACACCCAAATGTGATCGTCCAAAATGGGTCGACGTACTCCTTCGTCTCCCCGACCGTAATCTCCTCTCTCTCGACTTTAGAAGTAGTCGTATTCGGGCACGAGAGAGTAGGATCCAACACATCCCCCACTACCTCTTCCACCTCCACTTGGTCAAGTAGCAAGAAAGCATCGGGTGGCGGCAAAAGAGGCTCGATTAACCCCACATCCTCCAAAATTGGCATAACTTCATCATCCTCGCCAAAAGCAAGTAAGCTCGACAATCCAAGTGCCGTTGGAGACCCCAAAAATAACCCCCCCTCAAGTTCCTCTACAACTTCTTCACAAAACACGAGAGGGGTAACGCCGATCTCTGAAACTTTCTCCTCACCCTCTATCTCCACCTCCGTGCACACCTCTTTCAAAAGACCGTCAAAAGTTGCATTGCCAACAACAACGGTGGGATCCACCACATCGAAAATGGGCATCTCGTCAAGACACGGTCTCTTAAGCTCGTCCACTTTGTTGGAAATTTGCTTTGCTTGAGTCTCCATGCGATCAAGGCATTCATCCAATTGTCGAATCACCTCCACGAGCTCGGATGAGAGAGACTCAAAGTCCTGGAGTTGGGGCATAGACGAATCTTGAGAGAAAGTGGTGTAAGGATCATCGCTCGAAGTAGATCCAAGAATATGAATCATGAATTTGGGGAGCATACGAGTCAAAGCTCGGGTAAGAAGAAGGCGGGGCGAGTTGATCATATGGATCGTCAAAATCCGGATCATAAAGATCACGAGTCGGTGCATACGGATCCATGCTCGGGTTATGGGGATATGAAATCGGGGGAGAATATGGAGGGTTTGGGCTGGAATAATCGAAAGAGGGGGCCCATTCTTCACCAATCGAAGCGTACGGGTCATCGTAAGTCGAGGGGACCTGATAGCTTGGGGGAGTGGTGTACGGATTTGGATACTCGGGAGTTTGGATGTAAGGTTTGGATATTTGGAAGTTTGGATATAAGGGTCGTCGTATGGCGAACTAGCTCGGTAGTTTACCATCCTCGGCCTGATCAATCTAGCGGCGGAGGCATCCTTTGATCGTCGTGAGTGTAGGCAGGCGGCATCGGGCTTCCCGAATGAGTACCTTGCAAACAAAACACTCAACAAATGATTATGAGCATCGAAAGTAAAATAAAATTCTAAATTAACTACCAACTAAGATAACAAGAGAAATAATTAAAAACACCATTAGCCTTAATCTATCCCCGGTAACGGCGCCAAAATTTGATCGAGGATTTCTTAGCACTCTAAGAAATCTTCTCCGTAATAGTACAGAGTCGATTGTAGAGCGGTAAGCTTTCCCGAGTTGTGTCTCTCGAGGATAGATATAATCGGCATTAAGTGTTTTTAGTCACTCTCTTGTTAAGCTAAATTAAACTAATCTACACTAGGAAAGCATTAAGTCATTTGATTTGGTTTGAGTTTTATGCTAAAGATTGAATTTAAAAGGGGACTTTAATTAAAAGTGATTTAAATGAAAATGAAGAGACCGAGGGTTTAGGGTGTTCGATTCGTCTCCACGATCAATCGGTTTTCGCCGAGCACTTAATCGACAATTCGGGGTTGTCAATTTCGAATGTCGATCAAGTATTGGGGTCGTCAATCCCAATTCTCAACAAAAATCCAATTAATGGTTCTAAACGAACCTAAACCCTAAACCCTAAACCCGTAATTACTAAACTAATTGCATCAAATTAAGCTCACAATTAAAAGATAATTCATGGAGGGAAAATTCAAGAATTTGAAATTGAGAAAAGTCAAAGACATTAAATGGGTAAGTCAAATTGCTCAAAGAAGAAAAACCCATAAGCCTTTCAAGAACCCAAGGTTTGTTTGGAAAAATTGGGAAAAAAGCTTCAAGAGGTCTTCAATGGAGTTTTTGATAAACAAAAAGATGATAAACAACACAAAGCAATTAAACCTACACTAGAGAAATTGAAATGCAAAGAACAAAAACATAAACTAAATCTAAAATCCAACACAATTTCAATAACAACATTCAACAATAACAACACAAGAAAATTAAGGGAAAGAAAATACCAATTGCATTAAACTCAAGATCCACAAATGAGAAAGCTTCAATAACACAAATGAGGGAGGTGTCACCCACTCTAACACTTGCTTAATAACAACTAACTAACAACTAGTTAACTAATCTAAACTAGATTAACTACTAAGCTACCTAAAACTACATTAAACTAGGGATTATGAGCTAGGGTTTTGAAAAGTAAGGGTAAAGGCTTGGGGGAAATGGAGCAAGCCCCAAATTCCACCAAAGAAGGGTTATTGATAAGGTTGGAGAGTTGGTCTTATTTATAAAAAAATGCAGGGGCAAAAACATCAAAATGGACCAAAATCACGAGCTGGACTGCGTCTCAGTTGATCGACTGGCAGTCGATCGACTAAGGGTCAGTCGATCGATTGCTTCGCCCAAAATTTCCAAACTCACTGGACTCCAGTCGATTTGGGAAGGTCCAGTCGATCGACTGGCTCGGCTGCTCCGGCTCAGTTTTCTCGTTTCGCTCTAACGTCTGCCAGTTGTCGCTCCTCATTCATGCTGTGTTTTCTTGCTTTGCCCATTCCAATCCGAGTCGAATGGGATGCTCCGAGCGTGTGCAGGACTGCTTGGTCATCCTACGGCCAAAATTACGAAAAATGGTAAAAATGTACGAAAAATGACTAAAAACCGCACAAAGGTTATAAAAGCCTAAAACTAAAAAAATAGACCAAAACGACTCCTAAAACCCATAAATTCAAACAAAACACACGCGAATGCGACACACAAAAGTAACAAAAAAGGTGTACAAAAAAGTACAAATCACATTAGTTCGCCTGACTAAGTGCAACCCCTCACGAATTTGCATGTCCTCTAAATCTAGCCTCGCCTTCATCGTATCTTTTGTTTTCCCATCTACACTCATCAAGGTTCCTAATATACTCTCTCATATATTTTTTTCGATATGCATTACATCTAAATTATTCTGTAATTTCAACTTACTCCAATAGGGCATATCGAAAAAAATTCTACGCTTGGTCCAATTTAACTCCTCGGGCTCCAGCTTCCTTTTCTTGTTGTTTTCATGCTTCCCTGGTATTAGAATTTGCAGTCTCTCCAGTTGCACTAACACATCCTCCCCGGTTAAACCTCTAGGCACTTCACCATCTTCATTTTTACCATTGAGCCTCTTACTTTTCCTCCACGCATGATCTTTCGGTAATTCACGACGATGTCCCATGTAAGCTATTTTGCTACGTAGTCGCACGGAATAGGTTTGGTCATTACAAACTGGACAGGCCATGTACCCTTTAGTACTCCACACGGACAGGTCGCCATATGCTGGAAAGTCATTTATTGTCCACAAAATCGATGCACACAATTGAAAAGTTGTTTTTGAAGAAACGTCAAAGGTCTCTTCCCCCTCGACGAACAATTATTTCAACTCTTCAATTAATGGCCGCAGGTAAACATCAATATCTTTCCCAGGTGAATTCTTGCCCGTAATCATCAAAGACAAGAAAAGGAACGGATCTTTCATGCAATCCCAAGGAGGAAGATTCAACGGGGCTAGAATGACTGGCCACATGCTATACGTGGTGCTCTTGTTCCCAAATGGATTAAAACTATCTGCAGCTAAAGCTAGTCTAACATTTCTAGGATCGTTTGCAAACCAGTGATACTCTTTATCGAAGTGTTTCCATGCTGCAGAATCTGCCAGATGCCTCATATATTCATCATCGACTCATTATTCTGTGTGCCACACCATCTTTTTTGATGTTTTATGGGACATGAAAAGGCGTTGGAGCCTTGGTTTCAATGGAAAATATCTTAAAATCTTGTGTGGTACCTCTTCCCCACACCATCGTTGAGTTTCCATCGAGAAGTCTGATAAACAGGGCACGCCTCCAATTTTTCATTATCTTTACAAAATAAAGCACAATCATATTTGCATGCGTGAATGCATTCATATCCCAATCCCAGCTCGCGAAAAATTTTTTTAGCTTCATAATACGTACTTGGAAGCGTCTCACCATCTGGAAAAGAGAATTTCATCAAGAGCAAAAGCATATCGAAGGTTTTATTACTCAACTTATTATATACTTTCAAGTGGAGCAATTATATAATAAAAGATGCCTTCGAAATTTTCTTACATCCAGGGTATAGTTCCATCTTGGCACCATTCATCAGCTCCTCGAGATATGCTGGAACACCACCAACATTGTCTTCTTCTTCTGTCCCATATTTATCCATCGTCTTCATCGTCTGTCCCATATTTATCCAAAGGCTCATCATCAATTTCAACATCCTCATTAGTATGTGTACTCCCTCGATAACTTGTATTCGATTCACCATGATAAAACCATGTGATGTAACCTGGATCCATCCCCCGAAGCATAATATGATCTTGTACTGTTTGTTGGTCTTCAAATATTAAGTTCAAACAGTGCACACATGGGCATCGAACATTGCACTCCTTACCCATATGTGATTCAAAAAATTGTATAAACTTATTAACTCCATCCACATAAGCAGACGTATATCTGGCAGCATGCATCCAACTCTTGTCCATTTTCAGCTATTGGATTTTACAGTGATAGTTCCTATAACATAAAATAATAAAAGAGTCATTGATCCATTACAGTGTAGCCCAAAAGTCGAAAATAATACACGGCACGAACAATATCAATAAGCATACATAAATAATTAAATATCAACCTACCAGGACAATCACACCCATAACTATTGGGGGGAAAATGAAAAAATGGATATTGTTCTAAAGGAATCAAACTACAAGTTTTCTGTTTGACTAACTTCAGAAAATTGTCAATAAGATCGTAATGAGATTATGTAAATAAGATTATGAATTAATTAAAAGTATGATTAATTAGTATATTAATTATCAAAACCCTCATTATTTAAAATAATAACTTTTGTTTTGAAAATGAACTTTAACCAAGACCTTGTTAGGAAATTATTTCTTTAATTTGAATCAAATAGACACCTGCCAAAAGTCTGACATGACAAATAATTATATGTTTCTACAAATAATTGTCACAAGTTCTCACAATTAAATAAATATGGTGGAGCTTTTGATGCTAGTTAGCAGTTTTATAATTTAAAAAAATCAAAATTATTTGATGCTGTTACTTTTTTTTTTCCATTTGAAAACAGTTTGTAAGCTCATAAATAGCCTTTTCTATCTATCTTTTAAGTTTTTAGAAAGTTTTGCCAAACAAACTTTAGAACTTGTAAGTTCACAAATAGCTTATAAGCACTGCCTGAAACCATTTGAGACTCAACTAAAGTTGAGTTGGCAAAATTATTTCTATACTACGGTGTCACAACTAACAGAGTGAATCAAATTGATACAGGAATATGGAGTCAATGTGCACAACACTATTCCAACAGTACCTTACATTTTTTAATTTAAAGATGGGAGGTAATAATACACATCATGAATTCTTAGCTCGGTTTTTAAATGCATTTGATCCATTTTTTCACATATTTGCTCTGTTGTTGTTCAGCAAAGTTTGAATGCATATGTGCACTGACCGTTATAAACATAAGAAACCTAAAGCTATCTGGGAACCCATGGTAATCGCTACAATCATACTTCCTAGTGAGTAAGCCCCATACCCTTTGCTTCTTCTTATTTAATTACTTTTGTCTAATTTTTAATTTAAGTCCTGTAACTTGTGGAGATTGACATTTTTGACTATTATATCCTTTAACCAAAATAAGTAATTTTYACTCTTATTTCTGGGTATTTTTGGCGTTTTAAATACCTGAGACATCAGTATGCATTTTGGTGAATAAGAAACATACTAATCAGATTCTAGAAATTAATTATTTGTAGAAATATACTTACTTCCAACAATAACACATACTGAATAAGACGATTTAGTATAAATAATCGTCGTGTTATTAAAGAAAAATAATGCTGCTAGATTTAGTAGAAATAATCGTCTTTCATATTGATCATGCTACGAGAAACATACTTAATTATTTCTACTAAATCAGATTCTATATTATGATAAATGGTGAATAAGAAAATTGAAAACTTAAATGAGGGAAATAACTTTTTCTTTATTATCTCAGTAATAGCATAACCATATTCTGGATCTTGGGCATTGTAGCTTAGTTCACTTGATTTCTTTATGATTGGCATATTAAGATGTTTCCTAGAATATTCCAACAAATGTTAAAATGGTTTCACCATAAAAATAAATTAATAAAGTTTAAATTATACTGTTGGTAAGCTCCAAGCTTCTCGCTTAGAGCAAAGTGTACAAAAGCACAAATACATGTTATGGTGGAGAGGGAGTTTACTGTACTAATGTTGCAGTTTTTTCTAAACTCAATCATTAATATAATAACCTTACCTAACTAACCATATGACACTGATCTAACACTCGTAATAACGAGCAGTGATCATATCTAAAGGACCATATATATTTTCCATTTTCATATTGTATTATAATTTAATGCCTAGAAGTCGGTCTGAAATGTTTACTGTTTTGCATGTAATTGTTGTGTTTTTATCGTGTTCTTAGGGTTTTATATTATTTCTAGTGGTTCTTGACTCGTTTAGCTTTGTTTTCTAGGTTATTTTTCTTATTTTAGGGTTTTTGTGTTCTCCTTTTGATTTTATGTTTAGTTGGGTTAAATGGTTTTAATCAATTTGGAGGTTGTTGAAGTGTGTGGGTTTTTATGTTCAAATTATTATTTTCATAGGTAAAAGCRTTCCAAGCCAAAWTCTTAAACCATGYAGTGCCAAAAACCCATGCCAAGCATAATGGCACTTGTCGATTTTGAAGCCATAAGTTGTGCCAAGGAGGAGCTCAAATTGGCAAAATGCCATCCCTTGCCATCAGCTGCCGTCTTTCACGCCTAGCAGGAGCCTCCAATAGTGAGAACCCCCTGGAATCAATGCCATCCTTTGCCAACTGCCGCCATCCTCAGCGCCAAGGCATGGCACAGCTCACGGCAGCGCCAGCCTTCTGCCATCCCTTGCCATCTCACCCGCATGGCAGCGCGGCACTGCCAATTACTCAGCCATCTTTCACGCTAAGCTCCCAGGAGCCACCCCTTGCGCCATTTCTCTCGCAAAGGCACTCGCCATCAGCTGACGTCCTGCACGCCAAAGCACCTGCCATCTTGCGTGCCCAGATCCTGGCCATTTCCAGCGCCCAACCTCAAGACAAACCTTAATTCCGGGTCAAAATTGGGTCAAACCCGGGATTTTAAAGGCTTTAAGGTCAAATTGGCCCATTTAAACAAAAAAATTAACCTTGTATAAATAGACTAGAACTCTCATTTTTGGATTATCACTCAAATTTCCCAAACTTGCATGGGGTTTGGAATATTTTCTCTCTCTTGTTATTAGTTTAATTTTGAAGCTTGGCCTTGAGTTTGTAAGCTCAAGATGAATCCAAATAATCCTTTGGATTTTTACTTTGATGCAATTTTATTCAATCTTGTTTCTCACTTTAATTCAAGTAATCTTTCTTTTATTTTATGCTTTGTTCTTCAATTTCATGCATGTTCTTTAATTTATGTTTTTTGCCTTAGCTCTTTGATTTCTTTCTTCATCTTATGAATTGACTATAGAATATTGATGAGTGACACATCTAGGTTATAGATCGGGATCTTGATCATTTTAATCTTGAGTTTTCCCTATGCTTTATTTGCAATTTTATTTTAAGGCATAGTTTTAGGTTGAATCTTAGATCTACTCTTCATTGCTTGTTATTTTCCTTAAAGTTTTAAATTTTTACGTCAAATTCTCTTGCTCTTTCTATTCATGCTTTTAACTTTTTCTAATTTTCATTATTTGAGTTTTTATGCATAGTTGTACCATGTTTGCATTTTCATATTAAGGCATCCGACGAGGCATCCTACCAACTTGCTATTTCAATTGATAGAATAGTTTAGCTATTTTAATTTCTTTATTTTCATTTTCCTTCTATTTTCCAAAGCTTGAAACACATTGAAACTTACAATTGAATCGATTTCCGATAAGACCAAGCCAAATGAACCTTTAATTTCTAAAACCACGAAAAACTACACTTCAAAATGGCGCCATTGCGACACGGCTTGGTTAAGGCCTTCAATTTAATTTTTGTTTCGTTGTGTTTTTAGATTTTCTTGTTATTTGACGTTCTCTTTGAGTGTATGCAAGGTCTTCGTTCGCTTGGACACGAATTATTTCCTTATACTTCTAACCCCGAACGATTATGACGTCTTCGAAACCTGTTACTTCTTGATTCTACTATAGCGACCAATCTTCCTCATACGGGCCCATTTCTCGACCCTAATGGGATACCTCCTCGGGCCGGTCCTCAAAGTTCTAATTCGACCGAGCCCTTAGTTTATGAGGGGCCCATTCCGAGTACCATCATCGGGCCTTCCATTCCCATTCCCCCTCTGCCTCACGAGCAATCGCTTGGATTTCAAGGGAGTGGTTTTACCACTCATGAGCACGCCACGGGCCCACA
This sequence comes from Phtheirospermum japonicum, assembly GCA_014905375.1. Lineage (NCBI taxonomy): Eukaryota > Viridiplantae > Streptophyta > Magnoliopsida > Lamiales > Orobanchaceae > Phtheirospermum > Phtheirospermum japonicum. The sequence continues at coordinate 333,318 of BMAC01001005.1, read as the reverse complement.
CCAAGGTATTGATTCTTTCCCTCATTCTTCTAATGGTTGATTTGTTCCCAACATGGGAGGGCATGGTGCAAACCATGTTGGGAATGGTGGTGGTTCGGTTGGAAAGGCACGTGGGAGGGCATGGTGTAAACCGCGTTATCCCCGGTTCTCACGGCTTGCATCAAACCGGCATGGGAGGGCATGGTGCATACCATGTCGGGTCTAATGTTCTCTCGGAAGCTTATGATTCCTTCGATGATTATGGAGCCCCGGATCACATTCCGTATGGCTATGGTGTTCCTCACCATTCTCTGAATATACCAAATCCGACACTGAATGTGAATCCGAATGGTTTTGGTGGTGATCCCGATTATGGTAACGAGTATGGAATGCAAGACGACGAGCTCGATGAGTATGCTTTATTTGGTGGTTACGATCCAAATGCTCCACTGACTCCGCCCATCCGTACTATGAGGGAGGTGAGCCAAGCCTTCGTGGGGGCAAATATTTCTTCTTGTATATCTCTTCCCCCCGAAGTGATGTCTATTGATATTCGTTCGCTCGATTTTACCCGCCTTCCCGTTTTTCATGGGTTCGCGAAGGAGGATCCACTCCAATTCATCTGGCAATATCTATGGCATGTCTCGAGTTTCCACCGCCCGAATATGATGAGTTTGGAGCATCTTCGACTCCGTTATTTCTCGTATGCTCTTCAAGATAAGGCATTATCATGGTTTATGGGTCTTACTCCTAACTCGATTCGCACGTGGGACGAACTCGCAAAGGTTTTCTTCAATCATTACTACTCTATGGAAAAAACGACCGATATGCGAGTTAAGATTATGTCATTCAAACAAATGAAAAACGAGCCATTTCACTCCGCTTGGTTTCGGTTCAAAGACCTTATTGAGAATTGTCCGCATCATCGTATACCCAAGGAGTTTTTAATTCAAACTTTTTATGAGGCGTTGGACCCGCAATTTAAATACATGGTAGATACAAGAGCTGGGGGTAATATGACGATTCATCCTCCAAGCACGCTTTTACGTGTTTTCGACTCTTTGGCCGAAAATTCTCAACAACGATCTTCCCGGGCTTTGTTTTCAAGCGCCAATGAAGTAAAGAACTTGAGTGAGCCTCTTTCCCCAAGAGATCTTGAGATGGAAAAAGAGATGGCCGCTATGAGAGCCCAAATGGCTAAGATGTCTCCCCCGAGCTTGGAACCGTCTTTTTTGTCTTGTGGTATGGTTGGGCATGAAACGCTATATTGTCCGTCGAATCCTTCCCATTACATGCCGGTACCTCAATCGGAGGATGTTTGTGGGATCCAAGGTTACCAACTGGGTCATGGTGTTGCTAGGCCACCCTTTCCTCGACCATCAAGTCAAAATCCCCCATACTATCCGAGAAACTGCACGCATCCGGGCTTTGGGTACCCGAACCCTCCCATGGGCCCTTCTCGACCAATTCCCCCGACGAATACTCCACCACCGGCCACCGATCCGACTCTTACTATGATCTTACAATAATTGCAATCCCTCTCCGCCTCGGTATCCTCCTTGATTACCACGGTGTCCCCCTTGGATACACATTCGAATGCCACGGATACGAAACTTGGGCAATTGGCTACCGAGTTATATATGCTTAAGCAAGCCAATGAGAAAGGGAAGTTACCAAGTCAACCATCACACGCCCATGCAATCACATCTCTTCGAAGTGGCCGGGTTATCGATAACAAGGTGGCTCCACCGTCTGAAAATGAGAAAGTTGCTACTCCACCCATTGTCGCTAGTCCCAATTCTACCCCCGTGGGTGCCATCCCGACGAAAGAGGGGCCCGATGGCTTGCACAAATCCTCGAACGCTTATAGGCCACCGATTCCGAAGGTTTCCCCGCCTTATCTGTCATGGCTCCAAAACACCAAGAAGGACGATCAATTCCAAAGGCTCTACAATACTTTGTCAAATGTAAACATCACTCTTCCATTGTTGGATGCCATCCGAGACATACCCGCATACTCAAAAATTTTCAAAGACCTTTCTTCCAAGAAGCTCATACATACTCCAAATAAAACGATTGTCTTATCTAAAGAGGCGAGTCTGGTGTGTGATCCTTTGGTTTTGGCCCTCAAGAAGATCGATCCCGGCTCTTTTTGTATTGACATCATGCTCGACAATGACAAGGTCACTACCGGTATGCTTGATTCCGTGGCGGGGATAAATTTGATGCCGTCTTCGATCTATGAGCAATTGGAGCTAGCCCCCTTACAAGAGACACGAATCTGCTTACATTTAGCCGATCGGTCAATTCGATATCCAAAGGGCGTTATTAAGGATGTTTAGTTAAGGTTGGAGGGCTTGTGGTCCCGGTGGACTTTGTTGTCCTTGATGTGGGTTTGGTTTCGAATGATGGGTCCGAGCATACCATTCTACTTGGGCGTCCCTTCATGGAAACTACTCAATGCCTCATTGATGTTGGAAAGAAGAACCTCACCTTATCCGTTGTGGGTGAGTCGGTTACATTTTCGATGTCCAACTTGCCGTCGATTCCTTCAAGCATCTATCATGCGGATTATCTTCTTGTTGACGAGATTCAAGATGTGGTTGAGCAAGTTTTCTTGGCGGATGAGTAAGAGAATGGTGATAAGGGTGATGTTGAGGATATTGGCCCTTTTGAGCTTGGCAACGAATCTTGTCTTGGGACGGGTCTTTTTAAGAGTGCCACCGTAAGTGTCGTTGGGGGCAACGACGCGTTTTTGAAGGGGGAGGTGGGGCGTGTTGATGAGAAATAAGTCGTCGAGCCGATTGAAAATTTTAACGAATACTTGGAGGGAATGATAGACTTGATCGAGCTAACTCCCGATGAGGGTGAGAGGAGGCACAAGCCCGAGATAAAGCCTCTCTCATGTCACCTCAAATACGTCTTTTTAGAGGAGGAGGAAAGAAAGCCGGTGATTATTTTTGCCAATCTAAACGAAGAGGAGGAAGCGAGGTTGATCAAAGTGCTTAAGGCTCACAAAAGTGCCATTGGATGGAGCCTCGGTGATATAAAGGGAATTAGCCCTTCGACATGCATTCATTGAATCATATTGGAGGATGACGCCAAGCCCTCTCGAGAGTTCCAAAGGCGATTGAACCCGAACCTTAAAGAGATCGTGAAAGAAGAGATACTCAAGTTATTGAAGGAAGGTTTGATCTTCGCGATTGCCGAGAGCGAGTGTGTAAGTCCCATGCACATGGTCCCTAAAAAGAGCAGCATCACCGTGATTGAGAACGATAAGGGCAAGTTATTGGCTACACGGGCGACGACGGGGTGGAGGATGTGCATCAATTTTCGGAAGTTGAATGCGGCTACAAAGAAAGATCATTTTCCCCTACCTTTCATCGATCAAATATTGGAAAAACTAGCCGGCCACCACTCTTATTGTTTCTTGGACGGATTATTGGGCTATTATCAAATTGCTATCGCGCCCGAGGATCAAGCTAAAACGACGTTCAGTTGTCTATTTGGTACTTTCGCTTTCTGTCGGATGCCGTTTGGGCTAATGCCACGGGGACGTTCCAAAGATGCATGCTATCAATATTCTCCGACATGATCGATAAGTATCTTGAAGTCTTCATGGATGATTTTTCCATATATGGGGACTCGTTCGAGGAGTGTTTGGGAAACCTTGAGGAAGTGCTAGCCCGATGTGAAGAGACGAGTTTGACACTAAGTTGGGAGAAGAGTCACTTCATGGTTCGAAGTGGCCTCATGCTCGGACATGTGATTTTGGGGAAGGGGATTGAAGTGGACAAAGCTAAAGTAGAAGTGATCGAAAAGTTACCCCCTCCCCTCAACGTGAAAGATGTAAGGAGTTTGCTCGGGCATGCTGACTTTTATCGACGGTTTATTAAAGGTTTCTCAAAAATTGCCCTCCCCTTGTGTCGGTTGTGGAGTAATGAAGTCCCTTTCAAAATTGACGAAGATTATAAGGATGCATTTTTGGCAATTAAGAAGAGCCTCATGTACACCCCCATTTTCGTAGCTCCCGATTGGAACTTGCCTTTCGAGATTATGTGCAATGCATCGAGTGAAGCGGTGGGGGCCGTACTTGGCCAATGAGTTGACAAGCTATTGAGAGTGGTGTATTATGCAAGCTTGATGCTCAACGATGCACAAAAGAACTATACGATGACCGAGAGAGAGCTATTGGCCGTGATCTTTGCTTTAGAGAATTTTTGAGCTTACATTGTTGGATCACGAGTTGTGGTGCATAGCGATCATGCCGCATTGCGATATTTTTTCTCTAAGCCTCAAGCAAAACCCCATCTCATTCTTTGGATCCTATTGCTTCAAGAATTTGATATTGAGATCAAGGATCAGAAGGGGTGTGAGAATACAGTGGCCGATCATCTCTCGAGGTTGGTCACGGAGGGAGGAGAAAGGGTAGAAATTGGAGAGAATTTGCCACACGAGAACTTGATGAAAGTGAGCCAAGCGCCTTGGTATGCCAACTATGCAAATTACTTGGCAAATGGTGAACTTCGGTCGGATATGGATTGGCAAGAAAAGAAACTCTTCCTAGATAAGTGCCAAAGTTTTTATTGGGATGATCCATTCATGTACAAATTGGGGAAGGATGGTATGATAAGGAGATGTGTGCCGAGGAGGAGATGCAAGAGCTTTTAACTTTTTATCACGATCATCAAGCCGGAGGCCACTTCGGAGGGAGGAAGACGACTCTCAAGATTTTAAGTTCGGGATTCTATTGGCCATCCCTCCATTATGACGCTCACGTACATGTTCAAACTTGTGATAGATGTCAAAGGACGGGGAGCATTTCGAAGAGGAACGAGATGCCCTTAATGGGAAATTTGGCGGTCGAGATTTTCGAGGTGTGGGTGATCGACTTCATGGGGCCATTCCCTAAGTCATGCGATGGGCATAAATACATTCTTGTAGGGGTGGACTACGTTTCGAAATGGGTCGAGGCTATACCTACAACAAAGAATAATGCGGAGGTGGTTGTGAAGTTCGTGAAGGAAAATATATGTGCTCGTTTTGGCTTTCCTAAAGTCATAATAAGTGATGGTGGGAGCCATTTTTGTAACAAGCTCTTCGAGAAACTTATGAAGGTCTACGGGATCAAGCACAAAATAGCGACGCCATATCATCCCCAAACTTCGGAGCAAGTCGAGACGAGCAATAAGCAAGTGAAGAGCGTGTTAGAGAAAATGGTGCAACCGAATCGGAAAGATTGGTCGAGGAAGTTGAGTGATGCGTTGTGGGCCCTCCGAACGGCATATAAAATGGTTCTAGGCACGAGTCCATACTATTCGATATTTGGGAAATCTTGTCACTTGCCCGTGGAGATTGAGCACAAAGCATTTTGGGCGATAAAAGCCGTTAATTTGGACTTGAAGGAAGCCGGCCTCGAGAGGATGTTGCAACTAGAGGTGTTGGACAAGCTTAGAGATATTCAATATAACAATGCTCGAATCTACAAGGAGAGGATGAAAAGTATTCACGAAAAGAGGCTAATCCCGAAGAAACTTAAGGTTGGGATGCCCGTTTTACTCTACAACTCTCGCTTAGCCCTCCATCCCAGAAAATTGAAGTCCAAATGAATGGGTCCTTACACCATCGAGTTTTTTAATCCGAGTGGAGCGGTCACGTTGGTCGACCCGACAACTAAAGATCGTTTCCAAGTAAACGGGCACCGAGTTAAACCCTATCGTCATGGTTTCCTCTTGCCGCCGACGAGGAGGTGGTATCTTTGGTTGATCCTCCCGTCTCATCTTCGTCATAATTATCAAAGGGGAGTACATCGAGCTAACTATGCTAAACAAGCGCTTCGTGGGAGACAACCCACGTTCTTTTCACTTCTTTCTTTTGATTTTCTTAACTCCTTAAGCTCTTGATTTATAAAAGAAAACCAACAAAACAAATAAAACAAATAAAAAAATATTTTTAGAGAGGAGAGGGAGAAGAAACAAGGAACACCTTGAGTTGCCTTGTAATCTCTTCTCTAACTTTCGTAATTTCCCTTTTTAGAATTTTACGATATTTGTTTAATTAAGCTTAATTAACTAATTTGAAGACGTGCATGATTTTTGATAGGTGGAGTGATGTGGGTGGAAAACGGCCTAAGAGGAACAAGCTCGGGAAGCTAATTTGCATCGAGGATGCCAACACTTGAGACTTAAAGTTAGCTTAAAAAGGGGAAAAGCGTTCTGGAATTGGTGCCATCTCTTGCCATCTCCGTTGCCATGGCAGCCCAACCCGCGCCGTCTTCAGCGCCAAGTGTAGCGCCCAGCCCAGGCCCAGACCCGGCGCTAAGCTGCCAACTTCCTAGCCATCCCGCCTGCCAAGGTGTGCGCCATCTTGGTGGCCTACAAATCTGCCATCTCCCTTGACCAGTCATTCCCTCACTCATTTTATAAAAAATAAAAATAATAATTAAAAAAAAAACAGAAAGAGGGACGACGAAGAA
>BMAC01001005.1:314999-326139 GCA_014905375.1 Phtheirospermum japonicum | reverse complement strand
GAGAAGCCCTTTCCGTAGACGAGAGTTCTAACCTCGAGAAATATTTGATGTGTCCCATCGCCGAACCCCGGGTGTTTGTGATGAAAGAGCTTGAAGAAGATGCTAAGCGGAAACCGGTGGATGCGGCTGTGCTAAAAATGATCAAGGTGTTGGGTTGTGACAAGTTTGCAAGCTTGCATGGACCTTGTTATCGAGAGCTCGTAATCGAATTCTACGCCACCTTCGTAAGAAGAAGTCCCAATTTTACGTGTAAGCTTGCCGGGAGGGAGATTATAGTGGATGAGAGCGTGTTTTCCCAAGTTTTGGGGATCGAGGTTGGCGGAGAAAAGGCTCATATGGAAGGAAGCGTGCCCGAGCTTGAGATGGAGAATTTTAAGAGAGATGTATTAAAGGTCGATACGGGTAAGGAGGATGAGAGGTCCGTTGCACGGATTATTAGAGACGACTCTTACTATCATATGCATCGCTTCATAGCTCATGTCATTCTCGGAAAACAAGAGGCAAGCAAAATTTCTCACGTCGAGCTGGCCTTACTATGGTATGCGCACCACGGGATACGCCCTTGTATTCCTTTGGTTATAATCTCCACCATTGAAAATCAAATTATTAAATCCACGAAGAAACTCGAATTCGGACCCCTTATCACTGCCTTGGCCCTACACACGGGTGTGGACGTGTGAAACTTGGGGTACCCGCCGCTTAAAGTTCAAAAAGTCACTCTTGCTCCCCATAACGCAAAGGCGCAACACTCCAAGAAGAGGAAAATCACAAAGCACACACCTTCCGAGGGACCCTCTGGGAGTCGGGCTTCGGATTCAGACACGGTCCCCGATACCCCTTTGGAAGGATGGGTGGGAGTCTATCGTGAGATTCGAGATTTAAGAGCGGAACACGATCGTCGGGACGAAGTGAATAGAGTATTCCAACAAACGATCGTTGATCATCTTGACCGGAACCTTGAGGCTACAAAAAACTTGCAAGAACGACAAGCTCGGGATCGGAAGGAAAGCCACAAGGAGTTTAAGACATTGAAAAGGTTACTCTTGACTTGTATGTGCATGAAAAGGGACGCGGTAGATGGTGACGAGGAATCGGAGAAGGCAGGGCAAATCGTCGAGAAAAGGGTGGATGACATGAATCAAAGTGAGAGGTTCGGGGTGGAGCATGCAAACGTGGATGAAACAGACAAAATTGGAGGAGAAGGGCTTGGAATCAAGCCGATGACGAATCGGGAAGAAGGTGCGCGGGGCAAGGAGATCGTAGTCTTCACGAAAAGGAAAAATTGTCCGAACATTGACGTCGAGCCACGAGGAAGCGAGGAACTCAACGAGAATGATGACATTGACGAAGACGACGATGATGTTCAAGAAGCGGAGAACATGAGAACAATGACGATCCATTCCGAGAGCGAGGATGAAGAGAATGATTATCTCGACCCGTGTCATCCATCATTGACGGGATATGATGAGTCCATTCCTACCATCCCTTGGTATGGCATGGACGACACCGGATCGGATAGCGACGAGTAAGTAATGCGTAGGGCGATTAACGAGCACGACCCCTTTCACTCTCTCTTGAACTCTTTTGATTTCGTAGTTTACTCGGTTATATATATATATGTATTTAATATTCGGTACTTTTGGATTAGTTTGGAGACGTCCGGACGTTTAATGTGTGACTTTATATGATCGTTTATCGTATGTTTTTGATTTGTTGTGTTTTTAATCATTTGTTCGTGACGTGTTTTGATTTCCGACTCCAACCATGATTGTTTTGTTAAGAAATTAGCGGTCATGAAGCCAAGAGAATCATACCGTGTTCGGATTGATGCTCGGGTTACTTGATTAATTAAGCGGACCCCACCGAGCTCGACCAAAAACTCGCTCGGTTAAGGAAGTTTCTTATTCACCCCCCTTCGTTATTTGTTTCAAATTGATTTACAATGGGGACATTGCACGGTATTAAGTGTGGAGTAGTGGGTGGTAATTAGTTTTTAAATTCGATTTTTTACGATGTGATGAATTCTTGGCGAAGTGACGCTTCCTATTTTCGCATTACGTGGTTGAGACGAGTTTTAGGTCTTGCGTGTGTTAATTACACGTTTAAACAACTCCACGTGCTTGGAAGTTTGAATAGTTTACTTGTCGGGTTTTTGCATGTTTATGGCCTCTTGTGTGAGGGGTTGAATTTTTGTGCTTCGTCCAAAAACCGCCTATATATATATAATCAACATTTTTTTGTGAAAAGATTGCAACATTCTAAAAGCTCTTTTGATTTCGCTCCCAAATCCGGTGCAAACTAGTGAGTAGCCTTGTGTGATTTATCGGCTTGCTTGCATTTTTATGGAAGTTGCATTGAGGAGGTTTGATTTTGCTCGTACATGATTAAATTTGAAAATGACCTCGAGGCACATATATTACCCTTGTTCCGGCCATATTCATATATGTAAGCTACTTAAAAATCCCAAATGATCCCCCTTGAGCCTTTATCCCGTTTCTTGTTGCCGAGCTCGATTTTAGCTCTTGGATCTTCATGATTGTGAGGTGAGGGATTTTATTGTTAGTTGGCGAGAAATGTGAGGGAAATCTATTGCGGGTTTCGGGTTTTGAGTTGCTTATACACAAAAAAAGAAGAAGAAAGAAAAAAAAAGAGAAAAAGAGAAAAAAAAAAGAGAGAATAAAACTCCAACACCAATCACGAAAAGTGATAAAGCGTGCGTTCAAGCGAAAAGCCTAATTCAAAAAGGCTAGAATTAGTGAAAAGAAGCAAATTCAAAAAGCTTCGAAGTGTTGTGAAATAAAAGTCGGAAAAGCGTGTGAGTATACGAAAGGGTTTCGAATGAGAGTTTGGTGAATTGGGAAAGGTGAAGCGATCATAAGCTTCGGGTTTTAGGAGATAGGATTTTTGTGTGTTATTGATCACGTTTGATCGTGTGTTAGCCACTCTATCCAAATATTCCATACCTTACCAAAGAGCTAACATTACAACCCATAATAAAGACCTCTTCCGATTCATATATAGTCATGTACTATGAGCAATTTTGAGCATCCGATTTGTGAAGTCTTGACGAGTGCATGCATTGTCCGATTCGAGTGTATACACGTCCATTATCAAACACTTGAGCGGATTGAACGAACACCCTCAAAAATTTCCATTTGTGAGGAAGTCATCGATTTGGCTTGCATTTGAGAAAGAGTAATACGAGCAATGCTTGACGATAGCGAGTTTTTGTTGATATTTCCATCATATTAATAAGGATAAACACAAGGATTTTTCTTTTTACATAATGTTCATTGCATGTACACTCTCGATTATTTTCATTGTTCGAGGACGAACAAATCGATAAGTGTGGGGTAGTTGTTTTGCATGTAATTGTTGTGTTTTTCTCGTGTTCTTAAGTAGGGTTTTATATTATTTCTAGTGGTTCTTGAGTCGTTTAGCTTTGTTTTCTAGGTTATTTTCTTATTTTAGGGTTTTTGTGTTCTCCTTTTGATTTTATGTTTAGTTGGGTTAAATGGTTTTAATCAATTTGGAGGTTGTTGAAGTGTGTGGGTTTTTATGTTCAAATTATTATTTTCATAGGTAAAAGCRTTCCAAGCCAAAWTCTTAAACCATGYAGTGCCAAAAACCCATGCCAAGCATAATGGCACTTGTCGATTTTGAAGCCATAAGTTGTGCCAAGGAGGAGCTCAAATTGGCAAAATGCCATCCCTTGCCATCAGCTGCCGTCTTTCACGCCTAGCAGGAGCCTCCAATAGTGAGAACCCCCTGGAATCAATGCCATCCTTTGCCAACTGCCGCCATCCTCAGCGCCAAGGCATGGCACAGCTCACGGCAGCGCCAGCCTTCTGCCATCCCTTGCCATCTCACCCGCATGGCAGCGCGGCACTGCCAATTACTCAGCCATCTTTCACGCTAAGCTCCCAGGAGCCACCCCTTGCGCCATTTCTCTCGCAAAGGCACTCGCCATCAGCTGACGTCCTGCACGCCAAAGCACCTGCCATCTTGCGTGCCCAGATCCTGGCCATTTCCAGCGCCCAACCTCAAGACAAACCTTAATTCCGGGTCAAAATTGGGTCAAACCCGGGATTTTAAAGGCTTTAAGGTCAAATTGGCCCATTTAAACAAAAAATTAACCTTGTATAAATAGACTAGAACTCTCATTTTTGGATTATCACTCAAATTTCCCAAACTTGCATGGGGTTTGGAATATTTTCTCTCTCTTGTTCTTAGTTTAATTTTGAAGCTTGGCCTTGAGTTTGTAAGCTCAAGATGAATCTAAATACTCCTTCGGATTTTTACTTTGATGTAATTTAATTCAAGCTTGTTTCTCTCTTTAATTCAAGTAAGCTTTCTTTTATTTTATGCTTTGTTCTTCAATTTCATGCATGTTCTTCAATTTATGCTTTTTGCCTTAGCTCTTTGATTCCTTGCTTGATCTTGTGAATTGACTATAGAATCTTGATGAGTGACAGTCTAGGCTATAGATCGGGATCTTGATCATTTTAATCTTGAGTTTTCCCTATGCTTTATTTGTAATTTTATTTTCATGCATAGTTTTAGATTGAATCTTAGATCTACTCTTCATTGCTTGTTATTTTCCTTAAAGTTTTAAACTTTTAGAAGGAGTAGATTTCTTATGCGCTACTAATTGAACATGCGATTTAGGTTAATGAAAAAAAAAAATCGGTGGCGCCAGAGGTTGAAGATTGTAACGCCCCGATTTCAATAAAACAAATATATATTTTTTATTTTAAATTAAAACAAAGTAGATTTGGCGTTACGTAAATATTGAATTGTAAAATCAAAAAAATAGAGAACTTTATAAAACATTGAGTTACGCAACAGAAATAGTAATAAGAAAATAATACAATTTCTATCAATTTTAAATTAGTTATTAAGGTAAAATTTTCTCGGGTTTAAATCCCTTTGCAACGATCCACTTTTAAAATATTATAATATAATATAGTATAATATGGACTTTAATGTTTAAAAATAATTTTCAACACCTTGAAATCATAACTTCTAGACCCCCCTTTTTAGAATGAAACTCTTAGCCCCTTTTCAAAAACCAATAATAAACCAAAAGTAGGATATAAATAGAGATATCCAAAGTGTAATCACATATCATTTAAAAGTAAAAGTAAGGATATCAATATTTATAAATTATCGCCCACGCTTTCGCTGCGCTACTTTGATATATAACCTTTTGAAAYAAAACGCAKACAATTGATAAATAGAAMWAAATATAATTCAAACCAGAAATGYCTAACTWGAAGTCAAATCGACATAGATTTAAATCTATTGAAATTCTACTTAGTGAATCATCCACCTCCAACGTCACTCGTTGCTCGGTCTCCTCAACCTGAAATTTGTTAATGATAGGGTGAGCTTTCCATTAGCTCAGTAGTTACACCGACATATCCCATGCAAAATTATATAACTCAGAAATAGCACATTTAACCATAGAATTCATAATTTTAACGTCAAAAATCAGTTGACTGCAGCTAAAACGCGGCGAGTTTCCCCGATGACACTTTAGGTCATAAGCACATAAGGGCCCTGGTTTTAATCATTGGGTATAGCATGCCGGGATAAACCCAATGACAACTTTTGGTCACAGACAACTTTAGGTCTACGTCTATATTAGATTTTATAAACATCGAATTTCATGATACACATAGCACATAGATTTGAGCATGTAAAATTTAACATAGATAAGTCGGTGGTCCCTAACTCGTAATTAATGTCTTGGTAAATTGAATGATATGACTTGCTGAATCCTAAGTCCCCTTATTGCTCGTAATTTGAATGTAATGGACTTTGATGAATGTCATGAGTGAATGCTTAGTAAATCTTCGATTCTTTGCCTACATAACAAAATAAAACATTCAAACGTGACTTTTGTATATTTGAACTTGGATAGTTGAAGTCGACAATAATTGGAATAAAATTGAATTTTATTGATAACCATCATCATCAATTCGAAAATTAAGGGTTAAATGGCGGAATAAACTAAAATTAAGGTGTAGATATATAATTACCTTTCAATGGTGGAATAAAATGGCTGAGTTGATATTTCACAAGTTCGAGAGGCTGAAATTGGAGTTTTGGGTAAACTGTGGGTTAACTTGAAAGGATGGCAACAGGTTTGAGGGTCAAAGTGGAAATTGGGTTGGGTATTAAAAAGAGAACCCAGCCTCTTTTCTTCAAACCCGTCTACACCCTTTATTTCTTCATTTTCCTTTCTTCTCCAAGATTCGCAACCAGGAAAGTCGGCGCAGCAACGGTGATGGCGAATCGGTCGGCCACACGACGGCGGAGCGGCACCAAATGGGTGGCGGCGTTCAGGCGACATTCTATCTCCACCATCTCCGATGCGCACAGTGGATTTTCCTTCTCCAATTTCAAATTCAGCGACGGCAATCGGTGCAGCCAGTACCTCCGGCGACTCCTCACTCCAGGCGTGGCTCGACTGGGTTTGGGTATGATCGGGTGGAACTTCTTCCCCAAATTTCAAACACCGGCGCCGGCAAGGACCTCTGCTTTGATTTCCATTGTGGTGGCTCGGCGAAAGGAGAACGGCGGCAGCGACTACTGGGAAACTTCACGGCGAAGGCGAAAACACCTCGCGATGGGACCAGGTCTGATCAGTTGCGGTTGAATGGGGTTTTGGTTGTCGATTGGGCCGCGACAGAACTTGTAGGCGATGTGAAGCCATGGTCAGCAGTGGCTGGTGAGTTTGCTTCGCCGGCGTCTGAGAGTTGGTTGTCGGGTTCCATTCAAGCGGCTGAGGAACGGTGGTTGGGGTTCATGTGGCCGTGGTGGTCGTTTGGGTTTGGACAGGGTTCCGATTTGGGGCTATTGGTTTGGGTTTTGTGTTGGGTTCGGCCCTGGGAAGGGTTTGATATGGGTTTCAGCCGGGAATTATCGGGCTGTCGTTCACGTTTGGTGGTGATGGTTCGAGGTGGTTCAACCAAGAATTTGCTTGGGGTTGATGACCGTTGTTGATTAGAAATCATCATGGAGAAAAAAAAAAGAGAAAAGGGCTGCTGGACTTTGAAAACGGCTGAAGAAGAAGAAGTGGAGATTTTGCTTATAAAACAAAGATGGTTTTAAATTTGAAAAGTTAGGGATGAGGTTTAGTAGACTCGGACTTGTCATTGGGCTCTTGTTTGAGGTCCGAAAAGAGACGATCCAAAAGATGAGTCTTAATTTTTAAATCAAATAATTTTCACAAACGAATCCAAACTAAAATACAATTAAATTATAATAAACTTTAGAAGTCGAGATTATTTAAAACTGAAGTCTACTAGTTTGGTTATAATAAAATTTTAAAATAAGTTGTAATAATTTATATAGAATACGACCAAAATATAATAGTCTTTAAAATTGAGATATATAATATATTTAATCATCGCATTAGAAAATTCTTTTAAATAGAATTTCCTAAATCAATTAAGACTAAAAATAGAAAGTAATTTATAGTGACGAGTTTGGGACTAAGTTTATATTTTTAATGCACGGTGATAAATAAATAAATAAAAATATGTATTGTGGATGTTACAAAGATGATGCAATACATCTAGCTGTACCCCAAAATAAGTGATTTATATATAATAGGTCATAAGATTTCAAAGATTTGAGAATGTAGTTGGTTTGTTACATTGGTTTGGTTTGTAATCAAACCACCATGGTTCAAACCCCAGCATGTACACAATTATTTTGTTGATTTTTTCTTAATAAAATACTTTTTTTTTTGTTAATTTTTTTTACAGATTTTCTTTATTTTATTTTATTTCTTCTTTGCAAATAAAACAAGGGTTTTACTCCTGTATACATATATATTTTTTAATTTATTTTCCAAATCTTTGTTTTGCTGAGTTGATTTTTTCTAAATAAAACACTTTTTTTTGTTAATTTTCTTTACAGATTTTCTTTATTTTATTTTATTTTTTCTTTACAAATAAAGCAAGGGTTTTACGCTTGTATACATATATAATGAAGAAAAACTAAGACTTTCTTGATTATATTAGTAAATTAGGATTATAAAGGAGTGAAATTTAGCACGTTGAATGTTTTTTGAGTCGAGTCGATTAGAACACGAATCGAGACGAACATTGATTTTTATCAATTGTACGAGTGTTTTCAAAAATCTTACACAACTTTGAACAATCGAATCTAATACATTCTTTTAATATCATATAACTCAAAATCAAATAGAGGGTAATTTTGTTTCAATTATATTTGTGTCGAGTCGATTAGAATACGAATCGAAATGAACTTTGATTTTTATCAAATGTACGAGTGTATTCAAAAATCTTACACAATTTTGAACAATCAATCGAATACTGTTTTTTAATATCAGGTAACTCAAAATCAAATAGCGGGTAATTTTGTTTTATTATATTTGTGTCAAGTACAAATCGATACGAATTTTGATTTTTATCAAATGTACGAGTGTTTTCAAAAACTTTACACAACTTTGAACAATCGATCTAATACGTTCTTTTAATATCATGTAACTCAAAATCAAATAGCGGGATATTTTGTTTCAATTATATATGTGTCAAGTCGATTAGAATACTAATTGAGATGAACTTTGATTTTTATCAAATGTACGAGTGTTTTCAAAAATCTTACACAACTTTGAACAATCGATCGAATACTGTTTTTTAATATCAGGTAACTCGAAATCAAATAGCGGGTATTTTTTTTTTATTATATTTATGTGAAGTACAAATCAAAACGAACATTGATTTTTATCAATTGTAAGAGTGGTTTCAAAGACTTTACACAACCTTGAACAATCGATCTAATACTTTCTGTTAATATCAGGTAACTCAAAATCAAATAGCGGGTAATTTTGTTTTAATTATATTTTTGTCGAGACGATTAGAATAAGAATCGAGATGAACTTTGATTTTTATCAAATGTATGAGTGTTTTTCAAAAATCTTACACAACTTTGAACAATCAATCGAATACTGTTTTTTAATATTAGGTAACTCAAAATCAAATAGCGGGTAATTTTATTTTATTATATTTGTGTTAAGTCGGTTAGAACACAAATCGATACGAATTTTGATTTTTATCAAATGTACGAGTGTTTTCAAAAACTTTACACAATTTTGAACAATCGATCTAATACTTTCTGTTAATATTAGGTAACTCAAAATCAAATAGCGGGTAAATTTTTTTAATTATATTTGTGTCGAGATGATTAGAATATGAATCGAGATGAACTTTGATTTTATTAAATGTACGAGTGTTTTCAAAAATCTTAAACAACTTTGAACCATCGATCCAATACTTTCATTTAATATCAGTTAACTCAAAATCAAATAGCGGGTAATTTAGTTTGATTTTTCAGATGTACACATAATGTACACATACACTACGTATTAACAAACCCAGTATTTATAATCCCATCATCATATCGATAGTAGGACCATAAATTGTGAAAAAGAGTAGCTCGGAGTTCGAATAGTCGGAGTATCCACAAATTAACGGGTTTACATTTTCAGCGTATATTAATATTTAGTCATATTAATGTTACAATACATATACTCAAGATATATCAGTTGAAGTTTACGAAGTATATGCTATTTAAGTTATTAGTTCAAATAAATTTGGAGAATTCAAAATAGTAGTTGTTCAATTAGAAATTAAAACTACTTTACATATTTGTTTTCGATTTATCTTTAATTATTAGACATAAATGAAATTAAAAGCTGGTACTTTATATTTTGTATCACTAGTATACAAATGTAAGTTTTTTAATCACTACAAAAATATTACTTTCATAAAAGCTTGCGAATCTAAGTTCACTATAAGATTTTTGTTCAACCGACATATTAAAGCGTTTGTCCAAGCTGCCTACTCAATTATATATAATCGATTATTATATGTTAAAAATGAAGTTTGGTCTTGTAAAATAATATCATTAAGTTTAGTTTTTGAACTAATGATATTTAATAGTCTTGTATGAACTGTATGAATTTACTCTATAATAGGGTCATAGTTCATAAACGTTCAACTTTAATAAGATTCCATTAAACATTAGTGACTCGATTTAAAATGTAAATTTCTGCTATCTGCCTTCAAACTCAATTACCTCATCGCATTTTACACTATACACAATAATTCACTAATAATATTAATAAATAATATATTTATAAATATGTTYTAAAATAATTTTTAATTAATTAATGAAGATAATAATATATTGCATGTTGTAATTAAAATCCTCATCCAATCAATAACAATTACTATAAGTTATTTTTTCAATATATATATATATATATTAACATTCAAATGTTAATATAGTACAATATATATTAACATGAAACTTATTATTAAATTCATACTTAGTAAAAATAATTTGCATTTTAATTTTTTACTTTTACTTTTATCAATTTTGGACTGGCGTGGGTGCGACCCAACCCCCAACCCAATTAACAAAATGCATATCAAATTAGGGTTGCAATTGTACTTGACCCTACCTTTCGCACTCCCCGACCTCATTCAGCCCTATCCGCCATCTTCACCGCGCACAAAATCCCTTCCAGTTCAAATCCACCATGAACTCCACCAGATCCTCCGCGCGCCTGAAATTGTTAGCCTGCACCCGTTCAGCCATGCGAGATGAGGACCATCCACAAGCATCCCGTGAACCCACTGCTCGGCGGTAGCTCCGACAAGAAAAAGTACGGTCCGATTGGAGTTTCAATTTGCTCTATATGAAAATCTCCAAACGCATCAGGGTTGAGAGTCTCGAAGATCGTCCAGGTTAATTAACCTAATTCCTTAGTATTTTCTACCCTAAAATTTAAAATTTTAAAATGTAATGCTTGATAATGCCTGAATTAACTTGGGTTTTGATGTTCTTGACCTAATTTTAAAATTGTTTTCGATTATTTTACAAATTTTAAAACTGAGTGTTTTGCATGTTAAGGAAACCCTATTTTCTATTTTTTCTGAATTTTAGTTGTAGTTAAATATGTTGATAAATAAATAAACTTATCTAAAATAGAAAAAATTCAGTCGTGTGTAAAAAAAAAAGGGCGGGTCTTTTTTTTCTTTTGGCGCCTAAACATTAGTTATTTTTGGTAGCTTCTAATCTAATTAGGGTATTGATA
>BMAC01001005.1:303805-314745 GCA_014905375.1 Phtheirospermum japonicum | reverse complement strand
AAGGTGGTTAGGATTGAGTGGCAGGTGAGCCGAACTTTTGTGTTCCTTTCAAAATTAAATTCTGGTCAACCAATGCGCGTTTACGTTTGAAAGGGTTTAAGTTCATCCGCAAAAGAACGGGGTCACTTGTAGACTGGCAAGTTAACTCGAGTCGATCTCTCGAAGAAGGCTAATTGGAAGTAGTTTTTGTGTTTTGTTTATAAGAACGAGAAAATAACAAAAATGATATACTAAACATGCGGACAAAGGGGGTTTTGAGAATTTCAATAACTAAACGATGATTTATACTACGAGCAATTTAAACTATTCTTGCAAGGAGAGCGTCAATCACCATGCAAGAACTTAACTAAAGTTAATAAAAGATTTAATAATGAACATCAACTTTTAAAATATTAATAAACGGGGGTCTAGGGCCTTGGACTCGTCTCCACGACCGCTTAGGCATTTCATCGAACACTTAGTCTACGAGTTGGGGTTGTCAATCCCAACGTATAGATTAAACGCCCGATGACTCCAAGCGATGGTTCTAAACGTTTCCAAGCACTAGACCTGTGATTTCTACTCAACAACCATTGACAAATTCAATATCATAAACACAATATCCAAACATAATATCCAAATCACGATAATGCAAATTAACTAGTTAACGCTAAACGGATCCTCACGAAACCATTCATAAGAAACCAAGAACAATTATCCAAACATAATATCACAAGATCATAATCTAAACAAGAATTACCAACATGAAATCCAAACTAATTAACAAGAACAAGGTTTAGAGTTTACTAAATTCCGAGAAAATACTATCCACGATAACTACGAGAAATCCTTGCTAACTCCAGCTCTTCCGGGAATGAAATGAACCTCGCTGAATCCTGGGAGCTTGTCACGAGCCTCCGTCTCCAGCGGTTATCAATAGCTAATCTAACATCTATCTAAAATCTGAAAACTAAAGTTTTTAATTGGAAAGAAAAAGGAAAATAGAATGAAAAACAATTCAAGAACACTCATGGGTTGTCATCCCCAAGAGGTTCGAGAATGTCTTCTCGACCCGGTTTGTCACGAACCGGAAGAGGGATTATTGGTTCCAGAATGGATTCCTAGTGATATTTTCGTGTCTCTGAATGTGGCTGAGTTCTTGGCCTTTTGTAGCCATCAAATAGCGCCACTAAAAACCAACCACCTCCCACTCAATCCCAACCACCTGCCACTAAAAACCAGCCACCTGCCCCCCAAAATCAATCACCCTCCCCCAAACTCAATCACCTGTCTCTCAAACCCCCCTGCCCCTCAAACTCATTCACCTTTCAGTCAAACCCAACCTGAGGACCCTCCAAGTCAATCTCCTATCCCCCGATCTGAATCAACTAACACTCAGACTGGTTCAAATGGGCTTCAGACTGATTCAACAGGCACTGGACTTCAATCAACAACTAACACTGAAGACTCATCACATGAAGATGATGAAGAGACAGGTTTATGATTCTTACATTTCAATTTTTTTCATCTTGGTAATAGTCTTGAATCTGCTTCATATGTTTTATGTGCTTTGATGTATACATATTTGATACCTATAGTGATTTATGTTATTTGGAATCAGTTGTAAGTTATTATGTTATAACAATTGTACATATATAGTACATGACATTTTCAAGTTTCAAAATTGGAAAATATTTCATAACTTGCAACTTTTCTTTTTTCTTGAGGTTCATATGTATTAGATTTACTTTGATCTAAAAGTCTGCTATTGTTTATATGTAGTTCATTCTTTATATAGTTTGACATTTTTAATTTTAGATTCATCTGATTGGGAATGGACATTACAATTCTTAGTTTACAATTAACTTACCTTTGCCTGAGAGTTGGGATTATATAGTTGGATATATATGTCAAATGTGACTGGTTGAGTTGGGCAATATATTATGAGGGGTAGAACTGTTGATGTGTAAATTAGTTTTAAGATTGACGTTTGTTTAATGTATGCATAATATTGTTGATATGAATAATTATGAAAATGACTTTTGTTAAAAGTTGTTTTGTGGTTGATTTAGAGCGATCTACTTCTTTGTCCTCATATGAAAATATCTCACTAATAAATGAAGTTTATTTAAACATTTTTCAAATACATGAAATAAGGTTCAGTAATTTAAATTGCCTCAAATGAAGTCTTTGATATATACTAATTAATTGATGTGCAGATGCTGTTTCCAAAATTTATAAAAGGAAACGTGGCCCAAAAATGGGCAAGGGCATCATGAAGGCATTTGACAAGTTTTCGGGGAAAAAATGAAGATAGAGGTTGATCCATTGATTGGAAGACCTAAAAGTCGAGTGCAATCTGCTAATTTCTCAAGTCAGATTGGGGTAGTGACTCGGGATGTCCTTCTGGTGCAAAGGAGGTGGAAGGAGGTAGATTTAGAGAAGAGCTTGGGGCCGGGCATTGACCATATGCAGGTAGGGTTTTTTTTCACTTTTTTCTTCCGATGAATTTTAATCTTGTATCAGCTTAATGATACATCGCTGTGTTATATGCAAATTCATATGGATGTCAATCTGGACAAACCGGGTATCAAAGAATGCGTGATTGATAGACTTCAGTCAAGTTCCCGACAACTGCGCTATAGGCTGCACAAACATTACTTGAAGCATCCTAACCTTGAGAAGGCTAAGAAAAATAGGCAACGTTCTTGTCAAGACCAACAAAGCTGGGAATCGTTGTGCGACCATTTTAATTCAGCCGAATTCAAGGTAATATCTCTCAAAACAAATAATTTTGTTTATATAGTATGATATATATCATATGTATGTTTCTTCCATGAGAATATTATTATTTGTGTTTTTGCAGAATCAAAGTGAGGCTAATACCAAAAATCGGAAAAAAAAACCACGAGCTCCACATGTTACAGGCCGAACTCCTTTCACTATTCTTCAAAATGAATTTGTAAGTCTTACCAAGATTTTTACAACAAAATTTTTAGATATATCAGTGGTTGGTTAGTAAAATCAATGTTGTGAAATTTGTTGCAATATAAAGGGAAAATCTTTGACAGTGATATATAAATTAAATCCACTTAAGTGTAACGAAATGAAGATTTTAGTATTAAGTTTATTCCTTTTTGGTGCAATTTTTATATTTCTATTCTTATTCTGATTTTGTTTTATTTATTTTTTCGAAAGCTGATTAGTCTGAGAAGGCCGTCGATGAATGTGATATTATCTAACTTTACAAGCGCACGCATTATACGGTGAAAGGTGGTTGGTCAAGTGCTGAGGCGGGAGAAAACTAGGTAACTAACTAACTAACACATTCTTTTTATAATCCAACTTCGATAATGATCATGTTATTATTATTATACATACATCGATGTGTTTTTAGGATGAGATGATAGCAATGAAAGAAAAGTACGCCGAAGAAGGGATTGAGATCACAGAACAGGAGATAGCAATTGAAGTTCTTGGCCATGCTTCTGGTTATATCAAAAGCATTGGTTATGGACCAAAACCTCTAGGAAAACGCCCTAATTCGAACACCCAACTCCTGCAAAAGGAACTGGCAGACACTCGAGGAAAGCTACAGGATTCAGAAGGTCAAGTGACGGAGCTCAAGAATGAAGTCGATGATTTGAAAAATCAATTGACTCAGCAAGGCGAGTGCATCAACAAGCTTATGGCCTTTATGAGAGCAAATGAGTCTGCTTCGGGTGGGAATGCTTTAGGTGGGACCTGATCCATTATATTCCACGTAAGTCAGAATTTCCAGTTTTAATTTTTTGAAATTTGTATAGTGTTTCTTTGATGGTTTGATTATAAACTAATTTAGAATTATAAATTTCAAATATGTAGGCGGTCTGATCCCACTTTTGTTTTTGTTTGGCAATGTTGACATGTGGAACAAGTTTGGCTCAAGTCTTGCTTTATGAAATAACTCTTTTGGTTTAGTTTACGCTTCCAGGTCCATGTTTTGAATATTCAAGTACATTTATTCTAGTTATCTAATTTGGTATGTGTTCTATGGATATTTCAAGTTAATATTTTGGTTAGTTGTAAGTGTTTTGGTGTATGTTCGAAATCGTCGAAGAAATATTTTGGAATATTGTTATCATTATATTTTAATGATAAATGCTCATTTGTTTTCATTTTCATCGTTACGATATTTTCTCCTTACAAAAGACTAATGACAAATTAATGTAGGACAATTTATGTCGTCATGAAAGTAAATTATCAAATCGTGTTCACCCAATTATTACAACTTTAAGCGTCACATAAGTATTTCAAATTTGTCACTTTAATAAATTATGACAACTTGTTTCATCACATAATACTTTGAACTTGCCACTTAAACTAAATCATTTATGATGATTGGTTTGTCACCATATGTACCCATTAAATCATCATCGAACATATATCTTTTGTAATGATTATAATATTCATCATATATTTCTAGTTTTTTCGTGACAAAATATTTCGTCATCTTTCATAGTAAATGGTGACACATTGGTTTATCATTGTAAATATAGATGTTCAGTGACGGTCAATATTGCGTCACTATAAAACAAATCTATCGTGACGAATTACATTATATTTGGCAAATTTTTAATACATAATATGACAATATGCGCGTCATTATAACCCAATAAAAATTGTCACCGTAGTTATGCTTGTCACGAAAAGTCAAATGTTTTGATGACAAATTAAGTGTTCGTCATTGAAAATGGTAACATACGGTGACAAAATCGATCTTTTTATGACAATTTCTCAATCACTTATGTGACGAATTCAGCGTCACCAAATAGAATCATCTATGATGACAATTTACATCAGCGTCATAAAAACCGAACATTTAGTGACGCGCTTGAAAAAAATGTCACTTTCACCTATGGTGACAGTCATACCATGACAACCGTTGTGACGCTCAATTTTCGTCATCGTTTCTCTTCAGTGTCGAGAAAATAGACTTTTAATGACGAAACGTATCGTCATCGAACATCAAATTTCTTGTAGTGATATAAAGCTGAAATAAGTTGCGTGTTTTGGCATTTTAAGTTTCTCAGATTTAATGAATAATTTATTATTATTATTATTATTATTATTATTATTATTATTATTATTATTATTATTATTATTATTATTATTATTATTATTATTATTTCACTAATTTCTCATATGCATGCATAATAATATTGGGAACTTTTGCGGTGCCTTCACGGCACCATTCATCACTTAGTGGGGTACATTTACAACCATTAGATCAATTTTACGTTTTTTAGATTAAGAGATATATGGTTGTAAATGCAGGATGGGTGGAGGTATGGTACCCTTAAAGGCACCGTAGAGTTTTCAAACAATATATTCATCATTAGAGGTTAAAACATAACAAGTAACTAATTAAAAGGTCACCCTTATCAAAATAATAATATTA
This sequence comes from Phtheirospermum japonicum, assembly GCA_014905375.1. Classification (NCBI taxonomy): domain Eukaryota; kingdom Viridiplantae; phylum Streptophyta; class Magnoliopsida; order Lamiales; family Orobanchaceae; genus Phtheirospermum; species Phtheirospermum japonicum. The sequence goes on along the minus strand of BMAC01001005.1, from coordinate 309,326 downwards.
ACAATGTTCTCATATTCAGATTCTCTCTCTATAATTATGCTCTGATCTTGATTTTTGGCCATGCTTTTACATCTTCAAGCTTTACTGATACCAGATTTTTCAACATCCTTCATGCTAGGAACTTTTGAACATGACTCATCACTTTATCTTAAGAAAATCTGAAATGAGAAAACAACGTAAATTCTCCGTTCTCCATCGTCCTAGATGACTGCCCGCCGGGATCATGGCGTCGCCGCAAAGTCACCGGATTCACACAGCCATTTCACCGGTTTCTCTTGATTATCGGCCACCTCCGGTCCCGATTTCCTGCCACCAAGCTACGCCGACCGCCACAGATTCTCCGCCTCACCAACAAACTGCCATGCCGCCGGCTTCCCCGCTCACGCTCCCTGCGATGCAACAGCCGACCAGGCTGCCATTGGGCTCGGAGTTTTTCTCCTACAACACAGCTGGGCCCTCCCCGCCTCCGTCCATGGAGACCATGCATCTGGTCTCCTCGGGTTTCCTGCAACTTCAACATTAAGCTGTCATGGCATCGATTCCTCAGCAACTCCGGCTAACTCCGACCTTAGTCCCCACCACGTTACCCCAGCAGCTTCCCGGTCTTCCGGCCTCCTTCTCGGGAATGTTTCCGGCGCCCCCACCGTCCCAAGCTCCGCCTCTGACGTCGTTGGGTTTCGTCAACACCAGAGCCGCTTTTTCCTTCGGTTCCTTGCCGGCGCCTGGGTTACTTGATGCGTAGGCCTTTTCAGCCATTTTTCTTGGCATTTACTGATCTAGTCTGGCCGGCGCCCCTCCGATCTCTCTGACGTCTTTTCCTGCACCTCCTTCTAACGTGGCGTCCACCACCCGCTCGGCGACTGGAATCGCCGTCTGTAACTTCCCGGCCCCCTCCTTTCCTGCGACGGCGCCGCCACTCACCGCGAGAACCTCCATCCTCTCTCATCCCCTGAGCCTTGTTGAGGAAATTGGATTTGGTAAGGTTATATATGGTAACTTTGACTAAATATTCCAAATGTAGACGAGTCATTTATTGTGTAAACGAACGTCAAATTATTAATCTACGTTTCGAGTAGATAATTGTGGTATATTTACTTTCATAAATCCATATTTGGGTGAGTGAAAAAGTCAATGACCAARGTTGGACATTTGGAAGGTAATGAGRGTGAGGAATTTCCTAAGTAGATAGGAAATGTCCTATATATGAATGATATTCATTGTTTTGTGGAAATCAAATTATTATAGATGGTGGACCGCAAACTATTTAATTGCTTGGRCTTTAATTAGTTTGGGCCTCTTCTGDAAGYTTCTAAGTCTTTCTTATTGAGYAAGATAAGGAGATTGGCTTGTATTAGGAATCCTAATTCMTATAGATTTCCTACCTTGTTTAAGGTCCCTCATATCTATAAATACCAACTCCCACATAGTGTAAAGTGACTTTTGCATACATCAAAACACGTTTCTAAGAGAGCTCTATATCTATAAATACCAACTCCCACATAGTGTAAAGTGACTTTTGCATACATCAAAACACGTTTCTAAGAGAGCTCTCGCATACATGTCATAATCCTACCTGCCTCACGCATCATATAGTTTGCAGTTAGGATTTGCTCAGTTGTCTGCCCAATTCTCGTTCGCCAGGTTGACTGGATTAATCCTACCTGCCTCACGCATCATATAGTTTGCAGTTAGGATTTGCTCAGTTGTCTGCCCAATTCTCGTTCGCCAGGTTGACTGGATTGTCTGCTCCATTGTCTGCTCCGTCCAGCTCCGCGTCGTTGTATTTTGGGAGGTTCATTGCTATCAAACCGTGAGCACGTAGTACGAGGCAATAAGAATCTTAAGGAAAGAGTTCGCTCGCCTCGACGGTTAACTTTTCCTTTCGTTTCGTTATTTAATTATATTATATATTTATTATGTTTATATATAATATATTTATTCGATTGCGTTAGATCTGATAGTTTAATTATTCCCCGATATTATCGCAATATATTACAATTTACCCAACAGCTTAAGATTCTTATTCGTAATTTATTTGCAATACTAACAAATAATTATATAATTATTTTTGTTTGTGTTTTGAGCTATGTTTCTGACGCAAAGACGGTGATTGTCGTGGTCACGCACGTATCATGTTCATGTTTTATTCGGCCTGGCCAATTAAATCAATATCATCTAAATCCCATTTATCGAGATCGGCACAATCAAAGAATTGATATCAATTGTCTAGAGACTTTGTGTATTATCAATTGGGGCTGTCCGATCTTCCTGTTTTCCACAACAACACCTCTATCACGGCACCACCAGACAGAGAAGGAATACCGTCGGTTTTCTGATTTGCTGGCGGTGGCGACTGTGGCACCAGAGGTTTTCTGGCGGCGGTGTGTGGCAGCGGATTGGAGGCCGGCTCTAATCACGTGGCAACAGCGTTGTACCGTAGCGGTGGCAAGCGTGAATTCCTCCTCTCGACCGAGAAGCACAGAGGTCAGGCTCCGTAATTCGTTGCGTCGATGCCTCACGGAGAAAGGATGAACGGCCGAGGTTCTGGATGGGCTTTCAGAGGCGGTGGTGGTGCAATCGAGCGGCTCATGCAGCGGCGTCGGTGGCGGGATGCAGCTGTTGCCGTTGCGCGCCGTTCACCGGCAATTTCGAGCGGCGAACGCGGCGGCGTGTGGCGGCGGACCGAAGCAGGTCGACGGTGATGGTGAAGCTTTGTGCTTTGCTGCTGGCGGTTGTTTGGTCTCGTGAAGAAGGTGACTTTGAGGTTTGCTGCTGTATCATGTCTATGGCGGCTACTTGCTATGGAGAAGAAAGGGGAAGAAAACCAAGTCTGCTAGGTCTTTGTTATGGGCTATGGGCCAGGTCAATATACTTTAGGCCCACTAAACTCTAAAAGAATGACTCCTGCTCTTGGCCAATGTTGGGCTGTGGAAAAAGTTGAGCCCATTACTTATTGTTGCTCCTTCACGTGGAGATGGAAGGAGTTTCATGGAAATATTTTGAGTCATGGACATCTCTGGGCCTATTAATTTAAGAACTACCTGACCATGATTAGATTGTTTGGACATGGGCTTGGGCTCACCAGTTTTAAAGTATCACTCATTAATAGTGGTTGTGGGCCAAACAAGCCATGTTGGTCTTGTGTTTGGGTTAAGTCCACTTGGGCTTGATTCCTAATTTGGAAAAGGCATTATAATGAGCCTTGTTAGGTTAATTATTATGGATTTTAATAATTGAACGTGGCTCTGGGCCTAGTCATATTAGGTGATGGGCCTTGGGCTTAAATAATTGGCAATGACTATTTAGTCCTGGGTCAAAATCAGTGTTGGGCCTGAATGATAGTAAGGCCCATTGGGTTGCAGTTGTAGCAGCCGTTGGTTCTTCTTGTGAAGAAGAAACCGGAAGAAATTCAAGACCTTGTTGGGTCATGGATATTGAGCAAAATATTATTTATTAGGGCTCAATAAATTAAAGTCTTGTTTCGGACTAGATTTATAATAAATTGTGGGATCTAATTGTTTAATTGGGTTTCAAATTTATTGAGTGTGAATTTTAAGCTCGATTTAGTTCGACTTAGAAATTCTATAAACTTATGAACTCATTCTTTGAGTTAAATTCATAAAGTTTGGTATCAATTAAATTTGGATTTAGTTTATGAATTGAATCTTGAGATTTAATTGTGGGAGCTTCTCATATTACTTCGATTTTTCATTGGTGAAAAATGTGACCTCGTTGGTCAAGATACTGAGATAGCTAATGTGAGATGGATGATCTCATGAGAGTATTGAATTTGCAAAATTCATATAAAGCTCGTAAAAACCAAAAGAAAATTATGAGAAGTCATAATTTTTGGTTTTATATGCTTATTTGGAAATTGAGTATTCTAACATTGAGGCTATGATATAAAGCTCATAATAAAGTCTAACAAAATTGATAAATTTGACTTTCCAATTAAATGTCAATTTTGACGTAAAACACAAGTATGAGATTTGTGTGGAGGCCAAAACGCCAAAAGAATCTTTTCATTTGAAAAGAGTTATGCACCTCGAAAGTTATTTTACATCGAGGTATGTGATTTGAAACTTGTGCAAACTAGAGGAGGTAGAAAGTAGATTATTACTTTTATTGATGACTGCACAATAATTTGTGATATTTATTTTCTAAGGGCAAAGACAAAGTCTTTGATGTTTTCAAAGTCTTCAAGTATGAAGTTGAGAATCAACTTAAAACTCGAATTAAGGCAATTCGAAGTGATTAAGGTAGAGAGCATGTTGTACTTTGTGAGGAATTTTGCACTGAATGTGGCATAGTTCATCAAATAAGCTGCTCCTTGTACACCTAAATCGAACGGCATCGCTAAACGCAAGTATAGAATCCTGGAAGAAATGATGAACGTTTTGTTAACCCCTAATATGTGGGGGGTGATGATCCTTTCGCTAACCATATCTTGAATAGGTTACCCTACACGGGAAAAGGAAAGGACTCCATATAAGTTATGGAAAGGTAAGCTTCTGCTTACAGTTACCTCAAAGTGTGGGGGTACTTGGCTAAGGTAAGAGTACTAGAGCCAAAGAGAATGAAGATAAGGTCTTCACGGTCGACTGTATCTTCATTGGAAATGCGCATAATAGCAATGCGTATTGTTCCTAGTGTACAAGTCTGATATACTTGATGCGACTGAAGGAACAACTTTAAAGTAAGGAATGCAATACTTTGAACACTTTTGTCCTTGCAGAGGAAATAGTGATGGTTGTATAAGAGAGTTCATGATGCTATAAATGAAGCAACACTTCTTATAGCTTAAGTCGCATCACAAAATGGTGATGGTGATGAATCTAGGGCTAGGAMTGCTTARATGATTTATTTGTTAGATGATGAATCACAAGAAGMCTTGTCYAGTCCTAATGCTTCTATGTGGAAGGAAGCCATCAATGTTGATTCAATTTTGCAGAATCATACATGGGAGTTGATTGATTTTTCCCATGGTAATAAAAACCCCTTGGTTGCAAGTGGGTCATAAGGATAAAGTATCAAGATGATGGCTTGATTGATAAGTATAAAGCTAGGCTGATAGCTAAATACTTTAAACTAAGAGAAGGATACAACCTCTTGTTACTTACTCACCTGTAACTAGAATCACTTCTATTAAGGTGATTTTTGACGATTGTTGCGCTGCACAATCTTGATATTAATCAAATATGAATGCAAATATCATTCTTGAATGGTGAGTTAGTTGGAAAAATTTATATGGAACAACCTGATGGGTTTGTGGTTCCTGTTCAAGAGAATGAGGTGTGTAGACTTGTTAAATTACCGTATGGATTGAAACAAGCACCAAAGCAATGTCATATCAAGTTTGATACTGTGATGATGACCAATGGCTTTCGCATCACTAAATGCGATAAGTGTGTTTATGTGAAGAACACACCTAACTCTTTAATCATTGTTTGTCTTCTGTTGATGACATGTTGATTATAAGTAACTCAAGTGATATGATCACAAGTACTAAGAACATGTTGAA
>BMAC01001005.1:264901-278442 GCA_014905375.1 Phtheirospermum japonicum | reverse complement strand
CCACAGGTTTTCCAACCTTTCCCCGCCAATCGCCTGTCATGGCCCAGCTACCTCTGCAGTTCCCCGGCGCTACCTCTACGTCGCTGCAGACGCCTGGCCTACCTCACCGTCCGCCCTCCACCGCTTTCGGCGCCTTTGCTCTCCCGTCGTCTTTCTCCTTGCCGCAGCAGCCGTCCTGGCCGACGGTTTTTCCAGCTCCGACTTCCTCGCTCCCCGGTCTCCTCGGTTCTGCCCCTGCCACTAAATCAACCGAAACCTTGCCGGCGACCTGGGTCTCCGCCCAGTTGCTTGACGCACAAGGAAACCCTTCCGGTCTCTCCGGCGCTACCCCGTCACACCCTGCCCTCGCCCCTCCAACATCCCTCACTACACCGTCGCCTTCTTGCCACCAGCAAGTTTTTCCGCCGTCGCTACCCTCGGCTCCTTCGACGGTGATCTCATCTCGGTTTCCTTTTTTTTTTTTGCTATTGACTGTCGTATTAGTGCGCAGGTACTCTTCCTTTGGAAAGCGGCTTTCATTTCGACGATCTGGCACCTCCGGTGTAATTTCGTCTACAATGGAGTTCGTCCTTCCACCACGGCGGCTCTTATTCTTATACGCTCGCTTATTTTGGAGTCTTCTGCCCTTAATCATGGCACGATGGGTGGTAGGGCCCGCGCCTCCGCCCACCCTTACTCCTGTGTCCTGGCTGCCCCCCTCACCTGGCTGGATTAAGGTGAACACGGATGGCAGTGCTCTAGGCTGCCCTGGAGATTACGCCGCGGCGGGCATTTTCCGCACGTGTCGGGGCTTTGTAAAAGGCGGATTTTCGAGATCGCTTGGCCAAGGTTTTGCCTTCAAAGCAGAGTTAGAGGCCGCAATTATTGGCGGTCGAGGAGGCTGATCTGAGAGGATGGAGACGGATTTGGCTGAAATCTGACTCGACTTATGTGGTGGAGCTCTTTGTGAAGCGTAGCTTGGATGTCCCATGGCGGTTCCTGGCTCGTTGGCGTCGGATTCTCTTTTCACTACCTTGATCGAGTTCATGGTTTCGCATATTTATCGAGAAGGCAATCGCACTGTCTGATGCGCTCTCCAAGTCCGATTCTCCCCGTTACGAGTGGTTCACTTCGCCTCCGGCGTTCCTCCTAGATCTGGTGAACGATGATATTTTGGGTAAAACGGTGTAAGGTTCATCAAGATCTTGACATCAGCACCTCGGATGGGCAGTTTAATCTCGGTTCAGTGGAGAACCTTGGTATTGCTGCTTTTTGGATCACGACCAGCTTGTTTGTAGCTTGTTTTCACACTTAGCCAACTTGTGGCTCTCAGCATTTTATATCGCTTTGTTCTATTCCCTCTACTACTGGCATGGGGAGGGTACTCTTTCCTCTACAAGGGTTTCTCCCACAAGGGTGGGTTTACCTCGAGAGTGAGGCCTGAACAGAGGCCTTTAGTCAGGGAATGGACGTCATGATCTTATTTGTATGAACAGTTTTCTTCTTTTAATAATATTTTCGCACGTTACTAAAAAAAAATGCAACGACCGCATCAAATTCTACAGGGAATAGCTGGGAACCTATTGTGAGTTGGAAGATAAATATGTACCTGCTTGGGTGACTTGTATAGTGTTTCCTGGATCGAGGACAGGTAAATACATACAATATTTAATATATATGATGTTGGATTATTCATTTAGTTTATGATTTTCAATATTCAATATATATTATTGTGGCATTGTGAACAGTGAGAAACACAACCTTCGAAACGAAACGTTGAGGCAGCAGTACCAACGGGGTAATCTATATATTCTTTCAAATTTTTTGTTTGTTAAATTTTACTTATTGTAATTAAACTAAAACTCCAGGGTTGATATTTGTAATCATCCTTTACTTATCTAGATCACTACTGGCATATCAGGTCAAAAAATGAACAAAATTAGGAGATGCAGACGGTTTCCAATTCCCATGTTTATGGCAGTAGGGTGATATAAAAATCTAAGGTATGATGACTCTTTCTATGTACATGGGTTGCCGGAGATCCAACAACGTATCAAAATTATACATCTTCTACGGCATATGTTCAACCAGCGCGATGCCGATCTTTTACACCTTTTGGTATAAGGTTAATCTATCTCTTAATCACAATGCATCTTTGAGAGTTTTCCCAGATTCTAAAAGCAAAAGGAAAAATACAGTAATTCTCACGCTTCGAGTTGAAGAAAATAAGTTGAGAATCAGTTTAGTTTTTTAGAGTTTGGCAACAGTCCCTTATAAGTGTTCTAATGATGATTTGTTGTTAACATAATTTTTGATCCACTAAATGTTGTTCATAAAAGCTTCTCAAAGCTCTACTGAGAAAGCCGAAGCTCGAAGAAGCTTGCTGAGGTTATGGCACACCGAATGCACGTTGATATAACAACGTTGAGCTAATTGGGAAACTTCTTTTCGGATAGCTTGCTATTGGTTTTACTAAATGCATAAAGCATCTTTTTCTTAGCTTTAACGAGGGGATATGTATTTCTTACATTTATACATTTTTGAATATTTTCTTCAATGTTTGTGTATATATGGATGATTGCATATTGATATATTCTGTCAGTTCTTGTACATATTTCATTGAATCCATATGAAAATATATTTGGTGCACCTGCCTTTCATTTCATTTTATTTTTTTTACTACTTTCTAGAAAGTATTTTTTCAAATATTCGTTCTAGAAAATAGACTTTTCTAGAAGTGATTTTCTAAGGAACCGCCGTAAACTATCTGTTCTGAAAACAAACTTTCTAGAAGGTATTTTTCAAGAAACCGCCGTAGAATCCACCGCCATTGTTTTCTTGCGGCGGTTCTTAAACGCCGTAAAAAGAATAACTTTCTACGCGCGGTTCAAGAAACAACCGCCGTAAATAACAACGGCGGTGGATTTAACAGCAGTTCCAAAACCGCCGTAAAAAGCCTCCCAGAACCGCCGTAAAAAGATGTTTCTGCAGTAGTGACATTCAAATGATTCGAGAAGTTAATGCATTAAATCGACTGGAAACTCAACTAAAAGGACGATACAATACGTTGAGATAAGAAATTTAGACTTTCATCCGAATGCTTAAAAGTAATGTGTTGACCTCCATGTACGTCCCCCATCTATGTCTCGGCCAAAGTCTATTTATGTTCAAATCGCTAAGTCGGCACCCGACTAACCCAGTCATCTATACACCTCTTTAACAATAAAATCAATAATATGAAAATAAGATGCGTACAAAGGTCACACGACTTATTAAAAGAACTTCACTTATACAAGGATTTCTCTTCTTGTTTTTTTTTAATTCTCTGTTTCTTTTTCTTTTTCTCTTTTTTTCTTTTTGAGTACCCAAAGAGGTGAGGTACTAAATGAGCACGATATTCACAATATGAGAATGAGAGTTCATTGACTCCAATCTTATTTTTCTAAGTGCAACTTATTACATTTTTTTATATGCATATGGAGTTTTTAACGTCTCCAAACAAATAAAAAGAAAAATTGCATAAAATCCTATAGAGGGTATATGGAAATGGGGCTAGTAGAGAGTATTCAACTTTTTGGAATGAAACGTGAATAGAACAAAGAACAAAACACTTCATAGTTTCTTTACACTTCATTCCCCACAATTACACTATTGTTGAACGAAAGTCTAAACAACCTAACCAAAGCATCTAACCACGTCACTTCATCAAGGTTCCAGTCAATATAAATACACACGACTCATATCAAATACACAAGCAAACATACGAAAACGTTACTAAACATAGACCCCCCCCCAACACACACACACCCCCAAACCATACAATGTCCACATTGAAAAATAAGTAAAACTAAACTAGGTATGGTAAAAGGAAAGAGAGATAGAGAGAGAGACGTCCCTATGATCGTGCTTGTGGTGATGAGTCGAGCATCCAAGAATGCCTAACGGGCTTCGCAGTCAAGAGGATCCTGTAAGAAAAAAGAAGCAGAAAACGTTAGTTGTGTTTTTTTTTCTTTTTTTTTTTAATTTATTTAGAACTCGTTGGAGGGAGTTATTCGTATGTTTTTGTTACACTTTTGTACATATTTTGAGTCATGTTTTAGTCTTTTTACCGTCTTCTTAGGCAAAGAATAAGCTATTTTGCATGACTTTGCATTCTTTAGCCTTTTGCTTAGCTTTTCGACTTTAAATTCAATAATTGGCCATTTTGAGCAGTTTTTCTTGGTTTTCTCTTTCTACCGAATCATTTGACAAAACCCGGGAGATGAAGACAAAGAATCAGCGCTCGAAGTAGCCAAAAGAACAATTATCCGACCGGATAAGACCAACAACCAATCGGAATGACTTTCAAGACACGCACCGATCGGATAAGACCTACGTCCGACCGGTCATAAGGACAAATATTTTTATCCGATCGGACCAATGACCAATCCGATCGGATCCGAACGTTACAAATGCAGATTTTCGGGATTCTTCAGTTACGAAATGGTTTTTGAGCCTTTAAAACTCAGAAATCTGCAGAGAATACTCATCCTTTCACCCATAAGACTGGATCATATACATTGGAAGAGAGAATTTACAACTTTCTCAACCTTTGACCTATAGCCCTTACGCCAATAATATTTAGAAATTCGATCGGTTCGGGTAATCGTTGAAGATGTAGGTTCGTGAAAAGCTTCCCGGATTCAGTGAGGTTATTTTCATTCCCATGATTAGAAAGTATTTGGCAAGATCACAGTAGTATCGTGATTGAGAAATCTCATGATTTAGTAACCCCTAAACTTTATCTCATTAATTTAGTTTCGTAGTTCATGTTAGTTAATGATATTTGGATATTGTGTTGGGTATTTCACGTGGACCGTTTATCATTAAGTTTCTATGAACGATTATTGACGTTTTATTTTATGATCCTTGGTGACTTGTATTATTCAAATTTGAATAATTGGTTCGGTTTATTTTATTTTGGAATTACGTTTGGAACATGTTTCGTGAATGCATAACAACTGTTCGATTGAATGTCTGAATGAGATTTGGTGGAATAATTCTTAAAATAAGTTATAATAATTGTTGTGAGTTTGTTCATCGATTAAACTACTCTTGCGAAGAGGTTGACGCCCTCGGAGCAAGATAGATTATCGAGTTTTTAAATTAAGTACTTTGGTGATTTTCGAAACAAAAACCTATTTGATCGCGTGTTTAGTATTATAATTTGTCTTTTAATAAACATCATTGATTCCGTATTTCCACTCCTCGAGAGATCGAAACGAGTTTAACTTACCGGTTAACAAGTGACCCCTTTCTCTTGCGGGCGAGCTAAACCCTTTCAAACGTAGACGCGCATTTGTTTAAACTTGGATTTTTAATTTTGAAAAGAGGAACACACAAAGCTCGACATCAAAATTTGGCGCCGTTGCCGGTGAGTGGCAAAGGTGTTGACAAAGTTTATTCGTCTTAAATTTATGTTTGTTACATTTATATTATTTTTTAGTTACCTCTCGATACGTTGAATTTTTTTGTTGTGTATGCAAGGTCGTAGAGGCCTAAGAGGTAAACTTACACCACTCATAGACAAAATCGAACAAGTAGGAAGACCAAGGAGACTTTTTCTATCCCTCGGTGGGAATCAATCCGAAGCAACTCAAGCCATCATGTCGAACAATCCACCAAATGGCGGCCGAGGAACCAGAGGCATAGGAGGAAGAACAAATGGTCGGGTGAGAGGGCACCATCAACCATATGGCATGCCAACAGAGAATGACATGCAAAATCAAGATCCACAAAATGATATCCATAATGAGGATGCACGAGTATTTGCTCAAATTAAAAATCAAGAGCATGATCATGATGAAGAACCGAGAGGACATTAAGTCCTTGGAAATGTTCATCCACCGACGCACAATAGAGTACCACAACCCCATTATGACTGCCGAGTTTTATGGCCGGAGCAACCAGTCGATCGAACGCCACAACATTTCTAAAACAGAGAGGAAGCCAGAGCTTTCAACGCATGGGTAAATCAGAGATTCAAAGACAACTATGTTGGAAATAGAGGGCCCCAGCCCCAAAACAACCAACAAAATCACTTTGAATTCGAGAACTGAGCACAAGGACCAAATCATCCAAGAAATGGGAGGAACAAACAAATGTACCGTACTTGGCAAAATGACGAGTACGACCAACAATATGAAGATGAAAAATATAATGTTAGAGGAAGAAACTTTTGTGGTGGCTGAGGGCAATGATATCCAAACGAATGCCGACAATGAGACCTCGTATGCCCGACCATTGGCCCCTATAGTTCAGCCATTGTCTTAAGCCCCGCGGCACAAGACTATTAATTGAAGTTTAACATTGAAAACCAATTTCCAACGTTCTATGGTATGGAAAACGAGGACCCGCTCAACTTTATTCGAGAGTTTTATGCGGCGGTGTCCAGAATTCCATCATTTGGCTTGAACGAGAACCAACTAAGGATAAGATGTTTTTCGAGTAGCTTGAAGGACAAGGCCAAATAGTGACTCTTGTCATTGCAACCCAATTCCTTAACTAATTGGGATACGGTGTTCAAAAATTTCGTGGGCAGATTTTATTCGGCTCAAACGACGGCGAAACTAAGAAGAGAAATAACCTACTTTGAATAAATGGATGGAGAATCATTCCACGAGGCTTGGGAACGATGCAAAGAACTCCTACATGCATGCCCGCATCACAACAATAGTTCCGAAATGGTCAACAACTATTTCCACAAAGGATTGTGGCCAAACTTCAAGCAACACGTCGAGAACAAGGCTGGAGACTTTGGAGACTTAACCACGATGGAGGCAGGGAGTTTGTTCGAACTTTTGGGTGAAAAATTGAGGCAAACAAGTTCAAGACCGAGGAAACTTAGAGTGAATGAAGTATCGGTATCTAAAGGGGAGAATAGCAAACTTGAGGAGCTTACGAAACAAGTTGCCATGTTGGCAGGGATGATGAAGCGAGAGAGAGAAGTAATGCAACTATCACACGAAACGTGTGGAATTTGTGGAGCATTTGGACATGGAGCCAATGCGTGTGAAGCAACATTTGACGAAGACAAGGACGAAGAGGTGAATGTCGTGCAAGAGTTTCAAACCAACAACAAGTTTGGTCGAAAATTCAATAAAACCTTCAACTTGTATCATCCGACTATCCAAGACCACCTGAACCTCAGGTACAGGCCGGGAATTCCAAATTACACACCACCGCCCAAACAAACGGACCCTCAATACTTGGCACCACCACCACCAAACAAAATTCAAGGAGGACCAAGCAATTACAACTCCTATTAAAACAAGGGACAAAGTGGTTATCAACAACGTTTCCCGCAAAAGCAAGGTCAACAACAATATCAAGTTCCACAACATTAACAAGCTCCACTTCCCCAAGATTCCAAAGAAGAATTACGACTTTGGAGGTAAAGTCAAGAGGTAGAAACGCTACGCAACCGGGAAGAAATCCTTCGAACCATCGAGGAGAATAATCGAACGAAGAAACAAATGGATAAATTAGAAATGATGATAGGGCAAACTTTCTGAGTCCATAGCGAAACTCGGAGCCGACCCGACGAAACTCCCTAGTCAACCCGAGCAATCAATGGCCGCGCATGTGCTACGAGGAGGCAAAAAAGTCAATAACAGAGTCGGAGCGACGGAGGGGGAGGTTCATGATGACGAACGCAATTCGAAAGAGAAATCAGCCAATGAATCTGACCGAATGGGGAAAAAATCCGATTGGTATGATGGAAAGAAAGATCTGTCCAATCAGACGGAGAAATGTTCCGATCGGACCGGAGGAAAATAAATTTTATCCGACAGGACTGGGGAACAACTTGACCGGTATGGGAACCAGAAAGTTTTGTCCGATCAGACCGGAAAGAAAAGGAGTGTTATCCGACCGAACGGAGCAAAAATCCGATCGGGGTGTTGGACAGAAAAATTTATCCGACCGGATGGGGCAAAGTTTCACTTGGACCGGAGAACAAGAAATGTTATGCGATCGGATAGGAGAAGGTATCCGGTCGGAAGAAACCCGTACTCAGGAGAATTTGAGCGTTCTAAAACAACAATGAATCATTCGAGACTCGGTGCCATTTCCAAACCGACTCAGTCCAGCAAAACAGAGAAAGAAATTCATGGAGTTCTAAAATATGTTGAAGAACGTGAATGTGAACTTACCATTGTTTGATGTGATCAAGGCAATGTCGGGATACGTGAAATTCTTCAAAGAATTAGCGTCAAACGAAAGGAAGCTAGAGGCTAACGAAATAATAGTATTGTCAAAAGAAGTAAGTGCAATTTGCGGTCAACCATTACCACCGAAAGTGGGCGATCCCGGGAGTTTCTACATCATGATAACTCTTGGGGATGGGCAAAAAGCTAGAGGAATGCTCGATTCAGGGGCAGGGATCAACTTGATGCCCTACGCCCTTTAAAATAGTTCAACCTTGGGGATATGAAACCAACAAGTTTAAGACTTCAGTTAGCCGATCGATCAGTGCGACATCCTTTGGGAGTATTCGAAGACGTTTTGGTGGAAATCGGTACCTTAGTAATAATCCCCATGGACTTTGTGATATTAGATGTAATAGCAAAATCGAGTAAGGAGCACACGATTCTTATTGGTAGATCTTTCATGGAAACATCACACACCTTGATCGACGTGGGCCAAGGAAAGATGACACTTTCAGTGTTTGACGAATCGGTTATGTTTTCACTTAGAGACATTCAAAGCGTTCCTTCACATTCAATGGAGCCCGATTGCTCTTATCTCGATTTAGAGGATCAATGCGTGAAAGAACTATTCGGTATCATACCTTTCGAGGAATGGAACATCGAGGACAATGGTTTTAACATAGAGGGGATGGTCGACTTATTTGAGATCGAAGAAGAGAACGTGAGCGAAACATCTATTCAACCCGTGTTAGAACCCGAAATGGAGTTGAAGCCACTTCCAAGCCACCTCAAGTATGTTTTTCTCGAAGCCAGCGAGAGAAAACCCGTGATAATTTTCACGGAACTCGACGATCATGAAGAAAAAGAATTGATTGAGGTACTTAAAAATTACAAACAGGCCATTGGTTGGAGCATCAGAGACATTAGAGAAATAAGTCTGGTGACGTGCATGCATCGGATTGAGCAAGAAGAGGGAGCCAAACCAATAAGGGACGGACAAAGACGCTTGAACCCGACACTTCAGGAGGTAGTCAAAAAGGAAATCTTCAAACTCATTGAAGAAGGAATTATCTACCCCATGTTTGATAGCGAGTGGGTTAGCCCCATGCACGTCGTTCCAAAGAGAGGAGGCATAACAATTGTTGAAAATGAGAAGGGAGAGGTTGTTCCAACGCGCTTAACCACTGGGTGGGGCATGTGCATTGATTACCAAAAACTCAATGCGGCAACAAGAAAGGATCACTTTCCACTTCGATTCATGGATCAAATGCTTGATAAACTGTCAGGGAACGAATATTATTGCTTTTTGGATGGCCTTTTAGGTTATTACCAAACAGCGATAGCTCCAGAAGATCAAAAGAAGACTAAATTTATGTGTCCTTTTAGCACGTATGCTTGCCGGAGGATGCCATTCGAGTTATGAAACGCACCGACAACGTTTCCAGCGATGCATGCTATCCATCTTCACCAAGTTCATTGACGACTTTCTCGAAGTCTTCATGGACGATTTTTCGGTATATGGCCCATCTTTCTCTCATTGCTTAAATAATTTATCTAAAGTACTTGAAAGATGTGTAGAGTCTTGTTTGACGTTGAGTTTGGAAAAATCAAACTTTATGGTGAAAAGTGGGATTGTGCTTGGGCATGTTGTTTCAAACAAAGGGTTAGAAGTTGATAAAGCGAAAATTAATGTTATTGAAACCCTCCCACCACCTAAAGATGTTAAAAGGATTAGAAGTTTTCTAGGACACGCGGGATTTTATCGGCATTTCATAAAAGATTTCTCTAAAACTTGTCGCCCGTTGTGTAAATTGTTAAATAAAGATGTGCCTTTTGAGTTTGATGATAAATGTCTTGATACTTTTAAATTATTGAAGGAAAAACTCACACAAGCACCGGTTGTATTTGCACCCGATTGGTCACTACCATTTGAGATTATGTGTGACGCGTCTAACGATGTGGTAGGGGCTGTTTTAGGGCAACGAGTCGATAAATTAATAAGGATAATATATTATGCTAGTCTCATGCTAAATAGTGCACAATGTAATTACACTACCACCGAACGTGAACTATTTACTGTAGTATTTTCATTAGATAAATTCCGTTCTTATATAGTTGGGTCAAAAGTAATTGTGCACACCGATCATGCGGCCTTGCGCCACTTATTTGTTAAAATTCAAAGTAAACCTAGGGTGATTCATTGGATTCTCCTTTTGCAAGAGTTTGACGTTGAAATCAAGGATAGAAAAAGATGTGAAAATGTGGTTGTCGATCATTTATCTTGCATGTTAGTAGATAATGAGTCTAGTAAACTTGATTTTGTTGATGACATTTTTCCATACGAGGATGCTAACATTGTTGAAAACATTGGCAAGCCTTAGTATGCTGATTTTGTCAATTATCTTGCGTGTAATATTATCCCTAACCACCTTTCTGCACAAGAAAGAAAGAGATTTTTATTTTGGGATGATCCATACATATATAAATGTTTCAAGGATGGACTCTATCGAAGGTGTGTACCGGACGAAGAAAAGAGCGACGTGTTGAGGTTTTGTCATGACGAGGGAGGACATTTCCTGGAGTCAAAAGACAACATTCAAAGTCCTCCAATTCGGTTTATATTGGACCTCACTATTCTTCGACGCACACCATTACTGCAAGACATGCGATAATTTGCAAAGTTCTGGCTCGATAGGAAAGAGGAATGAGATGCCACTGTTTTTGAGTCAAGTAATTGAAATCTTCGATGTATGGGGCATCGATTTCATGGGACCATTTCTGAAGAGTGGAGAGTACGAGTACATCCTTGTTGGAGTTGATTATGTCTCGAAATGTGTGGAAGCATTACCAACCCGGAAGGCTAACTCCGAGGTCGTTCTAAAGTTCTTACACGAGAATATTTCAGCCGTTTTGGAGTGCCAAGAGCGATAATAAGCGACGGAGGGAGCCATTTCTATAATCGTGCTTTTGAGCAGTTGATGAGCAAATATGTGGTGCGACACAAAGTATCAACCCCCTACCATCCAAAAACGTCGGGACAAGTGGAAACAAGCAATCGACAAATCAGGGGCATTTTGGAGAAGACAGTGAAGCCAAACCGTAGAGATTGGGTGATGAAACTCGTTGATGCATTATGGGCGTATCGAACGGCCCACAAAATGGTATTGGGCATGAGTCCTTTTCGTTTAGTTTATGGAAAGGCTTGTCATCTCCCATTTGAGTTAGCACACAAGGCGGAATGGGCAATACGAAAGCTTAATATGGATGTGAACAAGGCTGGCGAATTCGGAAGTTGGAGTTGAGCGAGCTTAAGGAAATAAGAAATGATTCTTATGAGATGGCGTGGGCAAGCAAACAAAAGATGAAAGGGTTCTTGCTTTAGCAATTCACTACGGAAGTTGATAACAAACCTACTCAGATAGCTGGAAACTTAGGTAGGACARCTCACAACGGGAGGGACGCTCCTCTCATACATAAGAGGGTCACCTCACTACAKCCAATAACTACAGGAATGGTTCGCTCATACTATGTTATATGTGAGACTGAGACTCTGACTCTCCACTGCTTCACTTCAGTTGCAAAAACCCTGGTTGATGAACTACAACAATTACATTGAACCTATAGGCTGGCTCAGTATTAAATCCAATCTATTTACTATCATTCCTTTTTAGGAATCTGCCCAAGGAAAGACAATCCCAATGAAGAGAATCCCGTGTGACTCCCAATCCTGTRTTGTTCACGTTCGATGCCCGATGCGTAGAATAACTTCGCTTGCAGGCAAGACTCCATACTACGCAATTCCCATTGAGTAAAGTATTCGTTTGGGGGTGTGAAGTGCTCATAGTATATGAGATCACTGCGGAAGGCTATCCATTAATTAATGGAGTGAAAAATATCGTTACAAAAACCCGTACTCTAAATATAGGCCTCGCAGAAGTAGAAGTGTACCGAGGGCATTTTCGAACAAGAACAGTAGCGAGAAGTTGCCTAGCCTTGCTAACGGGTTTCAACCTTTATACCTCACTCAGGGCATAGGTCGAATCTAAAAAAGTTTTTAAAAGTGTTCAGAAATCGTCTGTGAACAAATCGGCTCTTGCAAGAGAAGACAGATCCATAGGCAGCAAAAGAAGACTTTCGCTAAACAAGACACAGCTTCACAAGAGAAAGAAAGTCAAGATTGTATCGTTTCTAGGACAGGAAGGAATAGAACAGAGGGTACCTCCAAAAAAATCATTGTACGCACGAGTAGAAAGAAGTGGTCTTCCGGCCTCCTAGCTTCCTGCTTGCTTTTAGTTAAGATTAGGATTTCCATAGGTCTAAGACTTGTGGCGAAAGGTAGGTTTACGACGCCCCTAATGAGTTGGGCGCTGTTCACCGAGGCTCTTGTCCTTTATTCCATATTCCGTGGGACTTCCCTTCCATGCCGGTCTGCCACTTCAGTCCTATGATAGCTCCACCTCCGGATCGAAGAAATAGAATGATATTTATCTTTGGTTTAGCGAAAGCCCAATTGTCCCTATAGCGCGTGGGACGGCCTGGTCCATACCTATGACTATAAAAACCAGACTAGCGATCAGGTTTGGAATGCTAATAAAAGATGACGAATAGCAATCCACATTGGCAGACTGATCTCTTACTGGAGCATACGGTATAGGAAGCATAGGCCTAAGACAGGAGAAGGGCGAATAAGCGGGAGAAAAGAAAAACAGTGGGAGATAAGGCAAAGGAAGCCTACTTACCATTCAATATCCCATTCCCGCTCCTACCGTAACTCATACAGTAGCTTATCGGCTCCGCTAGCCTGGGTGCGAAGAATAGCCTTCTTCCTGAGCTGCCGAATTACATGTATCTAATAAGAAGAAGCGGTCTTACCTCGAGTTCAGAAATAGGATGGATAATATGTAGATAGAAGGAGAAGCCGACCAGGCTTAGATAATCCATTTTAGCCTTCTTCCTTGGGCAGATTCCTAAAAAGGAATGATAGTAAATAGATTGGATTTAATACTGAGCCAGCCTATAGGTTCAATGTAATTGTTGTAGTTCATCAACCAGGGTTTTTGCAACTGAAGTGAAGCAGTGGAGAGTCAGAGTCTCAGTCTCACATATAACATAGTATGAGCGAACCATTCCTGTAGTTATTGGCTGTAGTGAGGTGACCCTCTTATGTATGAGAGGAGCGTCCCTCCCGTTGTGAGCTGTCCTACCTAAGTTTCCAGCTATCTGAGTAGGTTTGTTATCAACTTCCGTAGTGAATTGCTAAAGCAAGAACCCGGAAAGAATTGGGAAATGGATAATACACACTTTCAGTATAGGAAAAGGCTTGGTCCAGAAATAACGTATATAGGATTCCTGATCGCTAGACTGCCGGCTTAA
>BMAC01001005.1:234758-257352 GCA_014905375.1 Phtheirospermum japonicum | reverse complement strand
AGACAATCCCAATGAAGAGAATCCCGTGTGACTCCCAATCCTGTGTTGTTCACGTTCGATGCCCGATGCGTAGAATAACTTCGCTTGCAGGCAAGACTCCATACTACGCAATTCCCATTGAGTAAAGTATTCGTTTGGGGGTGTGAAGTGCTCATAGTATATGAGATCACTGCGGAAGGCTATCCATTAATTAATGGAGTGAAAAATATCGTTACAAAAAACCCGTACTCTAAATATAGGCCTCGCAGAAGTAGAAGTGTACCGAACGAAAGGGAAAGGAATTACCGCATCTATTTGAGGTGAAAAGCCTAGCTAACCCCCTTCCAGATCCGGTCCGCGGACACATATCTTCAGAGAGAATGCCGGCTGCATGGGCTTATAGAATACAGGATACGACCGGGGCTAGAACGCGCGAATGGGCCAGGGGCAGTCATAGAGACCACTTTCTTGAAGATTCTTGAAGAGTCCAGTTGAAAGTCTCTCGAGCCGGATTCTTGCCTTGATCGGAAAAGTATGAAACTCGTATGAAATAGCTCGCTATCAAGGTGCATGGAACACAGGATAAAAAGGGTCAAAACCGGGAAGAAGATAGGTAAGCCCTCCTTTGTCTCGAAAAAGGTTTTAGTTTAGGCTGGTTATTCTTTCATTGTCCGCTTTTGCTAAAGGAAAAGAGAAAGAGAGGGATCGGGTGCTCCATGCCGGATGAAAGAACTTCTGTTCTTCTTCGGTGCGTGCTTTCACTGACACTGAATTCCAGGGCGTCAAAGACAGCTTATTATTCTCATTTCCCTCCCCGTATACAGAAGGCCAGACCTTAATGATTCGACGGTTGTAAGCTCGAGTAAGAGAAGCAGTCCGGGCTATTCCATTAGTCTTGGGAATTCATGACTACAACTAGTAGACTCTTCCAAGCAATGCTCTAAGAATTAGTTTCTTTCAGGCGTGGTATTTTCTATTTCACCTTCGTCGACCACTTAGCTATGATCCTTACTTGGAAGGTGGGAAAGTTCTCTATTTAGRACCGTCGATTAAGAAGGTTAAAGTCTTTTGGATAGCTTATGAGTCMCGCATGCAGGTACAGTCTACTCTAACTTAGGAAATCTTGGTCGTTCAAGCCACTTAGGGAATGCAAGACTTCATACTCATCCAAGCCTTCGTCAATAAATAGAAATGAGATTGATTAACCAATAATTTCAAGGTTGAGCACTTCGATTCTTTTCGTTGTTCGAGGACGAACAAACCGATAAGTGTGGGGTAGTTGTTTTGCATGTAATTGTTGTGTTTTTCCTTCTATTTTTAGTTAGAGTTTTATGTTGATTTTAGTAGTTTTTAATATAATTTTATGAAGTTTTTATGTGGTTTTTCTTATTTTGTTGTTTTTCACTTGACTTGTTAATTTTACGTTTAATTGGGTTAAATGGTTTCAATTAATTGGAGGTTTGTTGTAATTTTAGATTTTTTATGTTTAAAATTCCTGTTTTTATAGGTAAAGGCATTGAAGGCCAAAAATACTAGCCAAGGCAAAGCCAAACTTGAAGCCAAGAGAGGCTTAAAAACACCCAAACTTTCTGGAATACTTGCCAACTCGCGCCACCACTTGCCAAGATAGCTGCCAGCGTCCGGCGCTTGCCACAGAACTCGCCAATCTCCTTGCCAAGCACCCGCTGGCGCTTGCCAAACCACTGGCCAGTCTCCTCGCCCAAGCCAAACGTCCGGCACTTTCCACAGAACTCGCCAAGCTCCTTGCCAAGCACCCGCTGGCACTTACCAGGATGCTTGCCACAGTACTCGCCAGCATGCAAGAATGCGGTCAAATCCCGGTCAACACGGTCAAAATTGGGTTAAACTCGGGATTTTAAAGGCTCTAGGGCTATTTTGGCCCATTTAAACCCAATTAAATGTAATATAAATAGGAGACTTCTTTCATTTTTGTAGGACACCTCTCATTTTCTCCCAACCCAAGCTTGGGTTTGGGATTAAAAAATCCTCTCTAGTTTTTAAGATCTATTTTCTCTCTCTTAGGTTTTAGATTCAATTTGAAACTTTGATGTAATTTCTTTTTCTAGATTTAGATTTAATTTCAAGCACCTCCTTGGGTTTGTAAGCCTAAAAAGAATCCAAATACTCCTTTGGATTGTTACTTTTGATGCAATTTAATTCAGGCTTGCTACTCTTTCCTTTAATTCAAGTAAGTTTCCTTTCAATTTCATGTTTTATGCTTTAATTCCATGCTTGTTCTTCATGTTTCATGCATTTTATTCATTTTATGTTTTTTGTCTTAGCACCTTGAATTCATGATGAAACTTGTGAATTGACTATGGATTCTAGTTGAGTGACACATCTAGGCTATAGATCGGCTCTTGGATCGTCTTGATTTTGAGTTTTTGCTATGCTTTATTTGAATTTTATCTTTATGCTTTGTTTCATGCTTAATCCTAGATCTAGGCTTCGTTTCTTGTTATTTTTCTTAAAGTTTCAAACTTTCTTGCTAATTTCCATTGCTCTTTAGATCTATGCTTTCAATTTTTGTTAATTTGCTTTATTTAGGATTTTATGCATAGTTGTACCTTGTGCATGCATGTTTGTACTTGGTGAAACAATGCTTGTTCTTGCTTATTTCCTTAATTGCTTTGCATTTCTATTATGGGCATATGACCGAGGCATCCGACCAACTTGTCATTTCAATTTCTAGTTTAGTTTAGCTATTTTAATTATTTTATTTTCATTTTTCTTTTACTTTTCAAAGCTTGAAACACTTTGATTCTTACAATTGAATCGATTGCCGATAATACCAAGCCAATAGAACCTTTTAATTTCCAAAACCATGAAAAACTACACTTCAGCCGGCCAACCCATTCGAGAAACCCACATGGCAAAAGAAGTCAATCATATGGTGCAACATGGAACTTGTGAAGTTCAAGAATGAACTAAAAAATTGAAGTGCAATCATTGCGGCAAAATATTTTCTAAGAGTGGTACTGGAACTACAACTCATTAGAGGTGCCATGTGCTTTCATTTTTAAAAAAGAAGGTAAGCGTGGCGGGGGATCAAAGTAATGCAAAGCAAAAAGTCTTGTCAATTACAGAAGGGTCATCTGCTGCTGGCATCACGTCGATTACCAATTTTTCATACAATCATGAAAAGGTACGAGAGCTTTCTTCTCAGATGGTTCTAGTACACGTGTATCCATTTACAATGATGGGTCATTATGTATTTAATCTGTTCATGAAAGCTGCATCCCCATTTTACAATAAGATTACCTGACAACAAGTTAGAAGAGATTGTTATACTACCTATGAACTGGAAAAGAAAATACTAAAACTTGCATTGAAGGGTGATACTAGGGTTATTATAACTAATAATATGTGGAAATCTGGTCAGAAATTCAATATATGGTCGTGACTGATCATTTTGTTAATTATGATTGGGTGCTTCAAAAATGTTTGTTAAACTTTTGTAATGTGCCACCACCACATTTTGGAGTGATTGTTGTTGATGCTTTAAATAAATGTTTCATTGAGTGGGAGATTGAGAATAAGATTTATAGCATAACCGTAGACAATGCCAGTTATAATGATGATTGTATTAGAAAACTGAAAGAGGATTTTGCTCTGAGAAAGAGATTAACTATTGGTGGGAAAAATATTTATGTGAGGTGTTGTGCACATATACTTAATCTTTTAGTACAGGATGGTCTCGGAAACATTGAGGGCATGATTGATGTTCTTAGAGATGAGATCAAGTACTTGAAAGTTTTAGAGTCTCTCCTTATTCAGTTTTTCAAAATTGCCAAACAATTGCAGTTGCCCTCAAGAAAACTGATTTTAGATTGTACAAGTAGATGGAATAAACACATATCTCATGTTGGCTTTGGGTTTAGAATTTAAGGATGTTTTTACGAGATTCAAGGATATTGATCCTGAGTTTATTTATGTTCATAGTGAATCAGATTGGTCGAGAGTGGAAGAAGTGTTCCAGTTTTGGGATATCTTTTACGAGATCACTAACCTTATTTCTAGATCTGACTATCCAACTTCTAAAAATTTTCTTGTAGAGCTTTATATAGTTAAGGAGCTTTGATATGAGAAGTCTTTTGATGTTTCTCCTCATATGAGAGCTATTTCTTATGCCATGATCAAAGAATCTAATAAATATTGGGGATAAAGTAACGTGTTATCATATGGTGCGATTCTTGATCCGATGTATAAAATGGTGCTTATTGATAATGTTTTTCCAATTATTTATGATAAGGTGGAATCTGTGATTATAATAGTAAACATCTTCTTTATGAGCTTTACAATGAATATGTTGATGCTTTTATTTCATCTCATGCCGAAGAACAAGCTGGACAGCGTGTAATGAAGCATAATAAATTTTCTTCTTCTTCTTCTTCTTTTTATACTACTCAAGGAAATGTTAAGAAATTCGGAGGTGTTATGACCGGTAAGGAAAAGTCTCTCATACATATTAGTGAAATCAATAAGGCTCCACCATTAAATTAGATTCGGGTTTATATTTAGAAGAAGGTAAGTATATTTGTGATGCCTCTACCATGATCTTGATGTTTTGTCTTGGTTGAAAGGTGAAAGGTTGAGGTTCCGATATTGTCAAGGATTATTGATGATCGACGAGCTTCCATGACTGTTGACACAGTGCAAGTGCTACTTTGTGTCAATAATTGGATCCAAAATCTTCATGGTTTGAAAACTAAGCCTCGTGTAAGTGTGATACAGTTTTTAATTGGTTGTTAAATTTACTTGTAAGATTTATTTTTCTTATTTTTATTGAATATATAATGACTTTCTAGTTTTTATTTTATAAGATTCATCGAATGTTGTTGAATTATACACATATCATGAGGTTGAGCTTTTTTTTTAGCAAAGTGTGAAATTATTATTATTAAAAAAGAAGAAAATTGTTCATACAGACATAGATCACGATATCTATTCCTTCACTAAAGGCATCTGTCCAGGCCTCATTAAAACCTCCCAAGGTAAACCCACCCTTGTGGGAGAAACCCTCGTAGAGGAAAGAGTACCCTCCCCATGCTAGTAGTAGAAGGAACAGATCAAAGCGATAAAAAAAACGCTAAATGCCACAAGCCGACTAAAGGTAAAAATAAGCTACAACAAGCAAGTCGTGATCTAAAAGAAGCAATACCAAGGTCCTCTACCGAACCGAGATTAAACTACCAACCGAGGGGCTGAAATCAAGATCATGATGAATGGTAC
Organism: Phtheirospermum japonicum; assembly: GCA_014905375.1. NCBI lineage: Eukaryota > Viridiplantae > Streptophyta > Magnoliopsida > Lamiales > Orobanchaceae > Phtheirospermum > Phtheirospermum japonicum. The sequence goes on along the minus strand of BMAC01001005.1, from coordinate 252,120 downwards.
ACCATTTTACCCAAAATATCATCGTTCACCAGATCTAAGAGGAACGCGGAGGTGATGTGAACCAGTCGTAACGAGGAGAATAAGACTTAGAGAGCGCATCAGCAGTGCGATTGCCTTCTTGATAAACATGCGAAACCATGAACTCGATCGAGGTAGTGAGGAGAAGAATCTAACTCCAACGAGCCAGAAAGCGCCAAGGAACCTCTAGGTTATGCTTTACAAAAAGCTCCACCACATAAGTCGAGTCGCATTCTAGCCAAGTCCGTCTCTATCCTCTTTGATCAGCCTCCTTAACCGCAATAATCGCGGCCTCTAACTCTGCCTCAAAGGGAAAACCCTGGCCAAGCAATCTCGAAAAATCGCCCTTAACAAAGCCCCGGCATGTGCAAAAATTCCCGCCACCACGCAATCACCAGGACAGCCCACAGCACTGCTATCCGTATTCACCTTAATCCAACCAGGTGAGGGGGGGCAACTAGGTCATAGGGGAAAGGGTGGGCGGAGGCGCTGGCCTACCACGCACACCCAGTTTTCTCAAAAATATCAAGTTGGAAATAGTGTTCGCCATCGTGCCGTGATCAAGAGCAGAGGACTCGAGAATGAGGGAATGAATAAGAATAAGGGCCTACGTGGTGGTAGGTCGACTCCATTATGGATGAAATTGCACCTGAGGTGCCAGATCGTCCAAACCACCGAGATGAAATTGCGAATCACGTCGAAGACACCGAGCCAATTAAAGATCGCCTTCAAAATAGTGATAGAACACCGAGAAAGAATATGAGAAGACCAAATCCAGGTGCCCCACCAAACCTTAAGAAACTTCTGACGAAGGTGATCATACGCAATCTTGGTCGAGATGTCCCTAGTAGGAGAGAGAGACCAAACACGTTTGTCCTCGGTGCGGAGGACCAGGGGAAGCGGAGGATGTCGATAACGAAGTCCGTATACGCAATGAGAAATCTCTATGTGAGGTGCTAGACCCCAGATATGAAGTAATCAGCAATGATCTGAGAGAAATGGGGCTTAAAGGTCTCCAGAATGCCGATGCGGGAGGCGATGGAATAACCGAGCGAGTTATCCCACCAAAAGCTAACCCTGGAGTCCCTGCCAGGAATCCAACAGGAGTTCTTCAAAATGCTAATAACATGACCCCGAATGCCACCCCAAACGGACGAGGAGATATGGGCATGAGGGGAACCAGTCATCTTAAGGAAGCGCTCGCGGAGAAGATGAAAGGCCATGGAATCCTTATTAAGCAAGTTATTAGTAAATTTGAAGAGGAATTGATAATGGTGACTCGTAGATGATGTTATTCGATGATCAGAGGTTGGAACTATTGTCAATGTTGATGTAATTTGGGTTTGAGTCACTATCTTTTACTTTGTTATTTTAGAGTTTTTTTTTCTCCAATTCCCCTAAAATATATAAAAGCAGAGTTTAATACATTTTCAACCTTAATTTAAAGGCATTAAGAAAACATTGTTCATTACTGAAAATACATGGGACATCTAATAAGTTCAATAAAACACGAAAATATATTTCGCTTAGGGTTCTTCAAAACCCGAAATTCATTCATCATCTCCTGTATAAAGCTGTTCGTAATGGAGGTGAGACCAATATGATGACATCCCCTCTCACAAATAAAAATGGTACCGTACGCTTCGTAGTCCTGGCAATTTCCTCGTATGTTTCATCATCGATCTCCATAGTAGTAATAATCTCTTGAACATCACCCAAAATCATGTTTAAATGTTGATCATAAGCATGGAGCTTGCCGCGGAGCTCGTGGTCATGGAGGAGCTTGACGTAGATGCGCTCGTCGAGGCTGAGATAAATGAGGTCCAATGGCTGCTTCATGGCTCTCTTCTCTTCGATACCCATAAATTTTTTTTTTGCCCTATTTCTAGCTATTCTCCTTTTTCATTCTTTGCTCTTTAATTGTCAAACTGTTTTTATATTTGATGTCTTTTGGATTTAGTTATTGACTATTGTCTTTTATTTTATTATTTTAGGGTTTGAGTTGAAGAATTTATTTGTGACTCGTGGGGATTAATGTTTGTGGAGAATGTTTATTTGATGCCTTTATTATTTATTTTTCAGATGAGTTTTTTTGACAATATCAAATTGGCACGTATATTATTTATTGCGAGAATTCGCACGGGTTTATTGACAATTTTCACATTTTTTACTCATATTTTCAAAATAATGGTTTCAAGAGTGATTTCTTATGGCACAATTAATTTACAATAATATTCATTTCGTAAATAGTTTTTGAGCTCAAGTCCGAGGTCTAACGATCTTGGCTCATTTAAACGAGTCAGGCCCGAGCTTGAATTTGCAGCTAGCGAGCCGAGCCGAGCTCTAATTTTAGATTGTTAATGTGAACGAGCGAGCTTGAGCTATGCTCAAATATGCTCGAGCTGAGTTTAGACTTTGGGTGCTCGATCTCGACTCGGCTCGCACAATAACACTAAGCAAGGTGTTTCAAATTCCTTGATGACACATTCGTGAGGCATAGTTTTTGGATCAATTAATTTGGCTCAAATGCAGTGTTTGAGGGGCGATATTTTAAACAAGTTTTGTTGGTTTTGCAAATGAGGCAACAAATGTGATTTCGGAAGAGGTGGAGTCTTGGACAAGTAAACTAAATGAGAGACCGTGTCAAGTGAAGATTTATTAAAGAGAACCTTTTCATTGTGATAAGCGAGAAACTCAGTTTCAGGGGTGTGAAGTCATGTCCAAAACAATACTACGTTACTGTTGTGAGACTAGGATTTCCTAAAGCTAAGGTCAGGGAGGAGACACATTTGAGTAAGGCTAAGGATGAGCTGGCGTACGTATGTTTGGATGAGAGGGAATGGCGGGCCGGGTAAGAACAAAGTGGTGCTGGAACCGGCAGTGAAGAGATAATGGGCCAGGGGGATAATGGGCCTAAGTAAGTATGCACTAAAGGAAGGGAGCCCAAAGTTGAGGGATTATTTAGTCTTTTACATTTAAATTGTCATTTAGCTTAAGATATTTTACATTCTGCACATGGGTGTAACAAATCACATTCCTTCCATATTTATACGGGATAAAGAAGAGGTAACAACCAAGAATGAAAACCCATAATTTCCTCCTCTAAATTCATCTGCATTCTACTTCTTTCCTCCCTCTATCCTCCTCTAATACAATATTCATACAAATCCATACAAGTTCATAATTACAAACCCAGAATATCAAGTCATTAATTAGAAGCCCAGAAAAAGATTATCAAAATCATTACGGCTGCATGCTTGGATAAGAGCTATATTTGGTAGTGCATAAAAATGACATAAACATTTTGTCATTTATTTAACTTATTAGTAGTATGAAGTTATTACAAACTTTTATTGTTGGTGTTTTTATTATCATTTACAAAAGTAGCACAAAAGATATCACAAAGTCAGTATAACAAACTTTTGTTGGAAATCAATGTTAGCATATGTAAGAGGTTTACTTTTAGTATATCATGGAAGTAGATAAACATACAAGAAGTATATGATGAGCATGTGTTACGAACAAAAAAAGAGATATAAGCCTGAGCAACAATAGGAAAGCATATGATAAACATTAGCTCACACACAGTTGATGATTATCATTGGTAGCTCATATTTTAAAATGTAGTGATGCAATAGGTTTACTATGGGCATATCATGGAAGTAGATAAACATCTGAGAAATAGTAAATAAGCACCTTATGTAAGATAGATAAAACTAAGAAACAATAGATGAAATTATTGTAAACGTGAGAAAAAGTTAGTAAATCCATGGTAAAAATAATTATAGATAACCAATAATAAACATGATAAATCTGAGAAGTAATAGGTAAACATAATTTTCTAATGGAATTAACCTGAGAAATAGTAGGTAAACAAATGATAAACATTAATCTCATGCAATTTTGGTCATCAAAATGCTAGATAAAAATAGTTACGAAAACCATTTCAACTTAAACACCCAACAAAATTATAGCCACAGAAGAGAATGATGAAGAATATGCGTCTGATACAATCTTCGATAAGAAAAAATGAACCGATACAATCTTCGTTACATTTTGGGGGACTTGTTCTTCACCTCAGTTTCGTTCATGTTCATAGTCTTTGGAGAGATGTTTTCAGCCTTACCCTCCCTCGTCTTTTGCTTATTAGGGATTTCAACGTGGCTCTGGGTGCCCATGAGCATCGTGGGGGCAACTCTCATAACACTTCTGCTTATGATGACTTTTCGGAGCTTCTTGGATGATGGTAATTTTTTACAGGTTTCCACTAGTGGCGAATTTTTCACTAGAATTAGCCGCTGCCATACTGAGTTCCGGTTTGCCCATTTGGATCGTGAGATCCACTCTACTTATCTGGACCTTGCGGGCGGGCGGATCTTTGGTTTTCTTCTTCCCCGCATTTTGTTTCCTCTTCCCTCCCTACCTGATTCAACTCCAGTTTCATGATTCTTATCCCAAAAGTGAAGAGGGCGATGCGTGTGGAAGATTTCCGCTCAGTCGCTCTTAGCAACTTCTCTTTCAAGATCATTACGAAGATCATGGCTACCCATCTTGGTGTATTCATTGGTAAGATGATCTCGGACTCTCAGTTCGGTTTCATTCCGGGCAAGAAGATTCATGACTGTATCGTTGTTTCCTCTGAAGCTTTTAATTGCCTCTCCTCCTGCACTTTCGATAAGAACATGATCATGAAGATAGACATTTGTAAAGCCTTTGATACCTTAGATTGGGACTTTCTGATTGCGGTCTTGCACCACTTTGGTCTTCCTTCTATCTTCATTGGGTGGGTTGAGACCATCCTTAACTTCGCTCGTATCTCGGTGCTCCTGAATTATAGCCTTGATGGCTACTTCAGTTGCTCCAGGGGTGTCCGCCAGGGGGATCCCCTCTCTCCTCTCCTTTTCTGCATCACGGAGGACGTTCTTTTGCGTGCTCTCTATTTAGCTGCGGATCGCGGTACGATCTCCATGTTCCAAGTTGGTCATGCGCTCTACTTCCCCACCTGCCTTCTCTATGCCGATGACATCCTCGTTATGAGTCACGCTTCGACTCGTAATGCTAAGGCCATCCTGGACATCTTCCGTCGTTATGGAGATCTCTCCAGATAGAGCCTCAGCCTGGAGAAATCTAAGATCTACTTTGGCTCTTCGGTGACTCCTGTTGTTGTCCGTCGGATCTGTTTGGTCTCCAATTTCACTGTGGGCTCTCTCCCTGCTTCCTATCTTGGTGTCTCGATGTTCCATGGTAGCCCTAGGGCTAACCATCTCTACCCGATCCTGGATAAGACCCTGTCTAAGTCTGGAACTTTGAAGGGCTCCTCTCTGTCTCTTGCTGGCCGCATCTGCCTCGTTAACTCAGTTATTACTAGCACCACGGTGTATTCCATGCTCATCCTTAAATGGCCGACCTCGCTTACACGCAGACTGGAGACTGCTATTAGAAATTTCGTCTGGTCGGGGGATATCTCTAAGCGTAAGCGTTGTACCGTTAACCAGGCCCGCTATTGTGCCCCTCGCGAGGAGGGTGGTCTCGGCATCCGCTCCGTCACCACTGCCAATTCCTCGTTCCTCCTCAAATTTTCTAATAACTTACTTAATAAGGATTCCATGGCCTTTCGTCTTCTCCGCGAGCGCTTTCTTAAGATGAATGGTTCCCCCCGTGTGCATGTCTCTTTGTCTATCTAGGTGGCATCAGGAGCCATGTTACCAGCATCTTGGAGAACTCTCGTTAGATCCCTGGCAGTGATTCCAGAGTTAGTTTCTGATGGGATAACTGGCTCGGCTACTCCATTGCTTCTCGCATCGGCATTCCGGAAACGTTTAAGCCTCATTTCTCTCAAACTATCATCGACTACTTCTTTTCAGGGGTCTGGCATCTTACGTAGTGCTTCCTCGTCGCCTTCACTGACATCGTCATTGACATTCTCTGGTTCCTTATTGTCCCTTACACCGAGGATAAACGAGTTTGGTCTACCTCTCCTTCTGGGGATATCTCGGCCAAAGTTGCGTACAATCACCTTCGTCAGAAGTTTCTCAAGGTTCGGTGGGGAAGTTCGATTCGGTCCTCTCATATTCCAGCTCGGCGCTCAATCACTATTTGGAAGGCGATCTTCAATCATCTTGGCTTCTTCGACGTGATCCGCAGGCGGGGGTTCATTGGTCCTTCCTTCTGTTGCTTTTGCTTCGCGAGTTCTGAGATAACTGACCGTATTCTCACGGACTGCCGATTTACGCGTCACATTTGGGGCTGGATTGAGGATGCTTTCGACATCCAGCTTTGCTCATTTTTATGATTTTGCTATTGACTATTGTTTTAGTGAGCATGTACTTTACCTTTGGAAAGCGGCTGTCATATTGACGATATGGACGATCTGGCACCTCCAGTGTAATTTCGTCCATAATGGAGTTTGACCTTCCACCACGGAGGCTCTCATCCTCATCCATTCACTTATCCAGGAGTCTTCCGCTCTTGATCACGGCACGATGGCAAACACTGTTACAGACCTGATTTGTTTGCGCAAATTGGGTGTATGTGGTAGGCCTGCGCATCCGCCCATCCTTACCCCTGTGTCCTGGTTGCCCCCTTTACCTGGCGGGATTATTGTGAATACTGATGGCAGTGCTCTGGGTTGTCCTGGAGTTTGTGTTGCGGCCGAAATTTTCCGCACGTGTTGGGGCTTTGTAAAAGGCAGCTTCTCAAGATCGTTTGGCCAGGGTTTCGCCTTTGAGGCAGAGTTGGAGGCCGTGATTATTGCGGTCGAGGAGGCTGATCAGACAGGCTGGAGACAGGTTTTGCTGGAATCCGATTCGACTTATGTGGTGGAGTTATTCATAAAGCGTAGCCTGGATGTCCCTTGGCGCTCCTAGCTAGTTGGCATCGGATTTTGTTTATCACTATCTCGATCGATTTCATGGTTTCACATGTTTATCGAGAAGGCAATCGCGCTGCTGATGCACTATCCAAATCTGATTCTCCCCGTTATGACTTATTTACATCGCCTCCGGCATTCCTCCTAGATCTGGTGAACGATGATATTTTGGGTAAAACGGTGTTCCATTCATCAAGATCTTGAGATCAGCCCCTCCGATGGCAGTTTAATCTCGGTACGGCAGAGAACCTTGGTATTGCTGCTTTACAGATCATGACCTGCTTGTTGTAACTTATTTTTACACTTAGCCGGCTTCTGGCTCTTACCGTTCTATATCGCTTTGTCTTATTCCTTCTACTACTGGCATGGGGAGGGTAATCTTTCCTCTACGAGGGTTTCTCCCACAAGGGTGGGTTTATCTCGAGAGGTTTTAATGAGGCCCGAACAGATGCCTCTAGTCAGGAAATGGACGTCGTGATCTTTTTTTGTATGAACGATTTATTTCTTTTTAATTATTATTTCGCACTTTAAAAAAAATTAGGCCAAATACCTTTAAAACTGGGGTGGTATGGGGAGACCTACTTAACATCCTATTTTACATGAAAATCCACGTCGGCATGAGCGACTCAATATGATGCTCATTCAGCTGCAAATATACTCCAATTAACTGTAAATAGACCACAAAATATCTTATGAGGCAAACACATCCAAATGAATAAATACGTCGAAAAATATAGAAGTGCAACACAGTTAAGAGCATAAGAGTAAAATATTAAACAAATATTTAATGCATATTTTTCAACTTATTAATTCCCCCAAAACTTAGACTATTGTTTGTCCTCAAGTAACTTAGAATTAAAGCACACAAAGGGAAACACAATGAAAAGTGGCATTTTGCTCCGGTCCTCCCAGATCTCACACATAAGTAAATCACTCATTTCTCAAACGAATTCATTCAAACTCTAGACGGAATTATATTTATAGTAATCACAAAGCATTTTTTATTTGACCAAAGTGACCCCAGTAGTTTCGCAATCCCATCTTAGCTACATCAAATCAGTGTACTATGGTTCCCCTCTCGTTACTCATAGGTTCAACTTCTATCCATCGTGGCTGTGATCAAATATCTCGCCCTCTCCTTTTGTTAAGGTTGTAGCTCCGCACTACTGTGCTCATCTCAATATTTAGTATCAGGGCGCCAAATAGGAGGATCGTAAGAGTTAGGTATTTGATTTGTGAAACTTCTCCTCCGATTTATGAAAATTAAGGACAGTATGCCCGTATGAAAAGTATTCATATTTAGAATGAGATATTGGGTCCTTTGGACTTGCTACCGCCAGAAAGCGGATGTTGTATGTGCTGTTTGCACTTGATATACCACGGGTAGGCAGCTGTTTCAGCACCTCATACTTTTATTTTATTTCTCTTTTCTTTTATCGACTAACTACCATTTCGGTATCATCCACCGTATTTAAACTAATGAGATATTCTCACACGACCTCCAGCTTCAACGCCCCACACAAACTCGTATTGATTATGGCAATCACAAGTACACCTCAACAACGCATACAATCTAGAACTGACGCTCTACGAATGATTTACAAAGGTACTAACAATCGTACCCTTGATCCTAAATCAAATAGTAGTTAAAGATTTTAACAAAAATATAATCCACGCAAGCAATGTAAGTACCATCAATATTATATATAAACTCCCTCATTTCATCATCACAAATAGCCACTTACCCAATAACAACCTGCTATTTTTGTTGTTTTACCTTACAATTTCTTTCTATTATAAAAACTACATCTAAAATTTGTTAACTGCACATCAAGTTCATCACACTACTCGACATTCACACATTCATAGCACGCAACACAACATACACCATAGACCTTAAACTTCCTATTCCCAAAACATAGAATCTTGCTTGCTCTAAAGTAAACATAGAGCAATAAAAAAAATAAAAAAATAGTCAAAATGGGGTAAATAAGGATAGAAATCACCCGAGTCAATGGCGGGAAGTTCGTTGGTGAGAGCGGTGCGTTGGGATTTACCTCTGGTGAGGTTAGTAAAGGTAGCGACAAATATCTCAGGAAGCTAGCGCGCTGATTTGTTCTGAATTCGATGGCTGGTGAGGCTGATATGAGTTGGCCCGTCGAGGTTGTGTATCCAACCCAAGTGGTTAGATGCCGCGGCAGTGAAAGTGTGGGCTTTGTCTAAACCGACCTCCAGTGAGGTTCATGAAGATGACAATTCCTTTGGGTGTGAGACAAAGGCACGGCTAGACTAGCTTTCAGTGAAGCTCGTGTAGATGATGGCTTATCTTTCACAGCTAACCTCGGATGAGGGCGGCAGTGTCTTCTCGCTTTGGAAGGTAAGGTTGTAAGGCTTTGTCTTGCTCCTAGTTTCGCCATCTCTAATCGATGTCAGATTTTGTATCTCTTTTGGTAGTGAAATTAGGGCATTATCAAGTTGCTCTCAAACTTTCTCTCCACTATCTCCAAGAGACTCCCTATAATAGCTTCTTAGCCCATTTAGAGAGTCAAAATAATGAGATTTGCTCTAATAGCCTCCTTATAGGGACTCCTCAAATTTAGGAACTCCCTGTATTTTTATTCAAACTCTCTACATGTAGAGAGTCAAACATGGCTCCTTATTATTATTATTATTATTTAAATTGACTGCCTATAAATGTATGATAAATAGTTTATAGTAGGGAGTAGTTGGAATAAAACTAGAACAGGAAATCTCTACATTAAGAGCTGATATAAGTAGGGAGTCTGATAAAATAAATTGAGATAGGAAGTCTAAAAAAAAAATTATTTCAGGGAGTTAGAATCGAAGAGTTTGGGATAGAATTTGTTTGAATTAGTCTTAAACTGAGATCCTCATATTCAAAGGTGGTGTTTCAGACTTGATGTTCCCAATCAAAAACTAGTCAAATGGGGTAAATGACCAATTTATTTCTTATGTGGTCTTAAATAAAGTAGGCTTTAAAAAGAAGGGAAAATCGCACAAACTACCATTTTAAATTTTCTTTTTGATTTTTACGATGCAATACAGTTGGTTAATTGTTGAGTTTCAATTGTGGCACTTTAAGGGTTGTTTTGATTGATTTTACTTCCAGTCTTTTGATGATATCAATGGATTAACTAAAACAATCCTACCTCCTGTTATTACAATTATTCTAAATTACACGAAATTCTTATTTGTAACTATGATTTATATTGATTTATATTTGAACCGATAACTATAATTCATTCATTTAATTTAGGGCAACACTTTTGTTAAATTGGACTAACTAATTATCTGTTAGTCCAAAATTTTATATTAATACATTAAAATCAATACATTATAATAAAAAACCAATATATCATAGTATAAAAAATTACAGTGAAAAATTAATACATCATAGCACGGGTCAGAGATTTATGAAAAACTAATACTTTACAGTACAAAAATCAATACATTACAGTACAAAAACTAATACATTATAATATCAGGCGCCTAACGGGTTATGACCCATTAATCTGGCCTAACACAAGTGTTTGCCCATATTATCCATTAAAAAAAAATTCACTAGAATATTGTACATTCGAAAAAATATTTTGTAGAAATATCAAGTAGATAGATATTTAAAAGAAAGAAATATATATCTCTAAGATTGGTGTATATTTGCATAATCACATCATTCATCTAGTGAAACAACCTCGAAAATAAACTTCACGTAAAAAAAAGTTTATAAAAAGATGTTATAAAATTTTTATAGTATTAGATGAAATTTATAAATATAAATCAAAGTTATAAATTTCTTACTATAGATAAGACCATAGTTTCATGGGTTGTACTTTTCTATTGACAGGTACCCCTAAATGAATGACATGTGTTAAATAAATAATAACATTTAATCTATTAAATACTAATATCAATCTGTAAACGTCTCATTTGACCTTCGACTAAATAAATCATTAAAAAATATAAATAATATATATAATTTTGAAAAGATATTTTTAAAAAAGCTAAATATATATATATATATATATATATATATATAATATTTAAAATTATTTTTAAAAAAATCTGTTAATTTTAAAATGTTTGATAATTACAAAAATGTCCTTCTGGGCTTAAAATAATTTTTTGGAAAGTTATTGGGGTCAGAACGGAATTTTGTGTGAGTTATGGGAAGCCTCGTAATTTTTCGAAAATTTTAAGGCAATTCTATGATTATTAAAATTTTCCAAAATTAAAAACGAGTCCAAAACTATATCTAATTCTCAAAATTATACCAAAACCCTCCGATTCAGGCCCCGTCGGCCACCACCGTCTACGCCAAACTTCGTCCCATGAAGAGACGAAGATGCCGGCAGCAGTGGCCGGCCGGAACTCTTCCCGAAGCTATCGGAATCACGATCAACGCAGTCAGACGAGATCGACGACGAATTGCCACTACCTCTGCTCTTCTCAGCCGCCATCCAATCCTGCCCGCGCTATCCTGTCAGCCCCATGCCTAGCAGTTCAGCGCCACCAGCCAGGAGTTGCAGAAGACGACGCTGTTCTAGTTCTATTTTTTTTAAAACGATTAAAAACTATTTGTAATCAAATTAAAAAAATAAACAATAATTAATCCCATGATCAATATTATAATACTATAAACATAATTTTTTTTATTTAAATTATAATTATAATATTTTTTGGGGGATTAAGGGGTGATTTGGTAATTGTATGATTATGTTGATATAAATTAATTCTAAAATATAAAGTACAACATGGTGCAACTAAAGTTTCAAGTTCTACTCTAATTGTACTCAAATGGATGGATTTGATCGAATTATGACACAATCTAATGGTAAATTTGAGGTACCTATTGACAAACAAGTACAACGAGATACTTGTACGTAGAAAAGCCTTAGTTTCATTACAACTCTTCTTCAAGTTATAATTATAATAAACCTAATTGTTTTGAGAATAAATAAATTAAAGGATTCCCCCCGTATATTTTTCTCCTTTTTTAATATATTTTTCGCACTTAAAAAAAATAAATTAAAGGGTTATATAGGTTAATTTTTTGCTGATTCAATGTTGTTTAGCAGAGATTCTATTGTATGTTTCCTGAATTAAAGGTCTTGATAAAATACTATGAATTCTTTATTTTTTTGTAGAATAATGTGTTGTATGAGTTTTTATTCATTCATTTTTTGGTATTTCATCAAAACGGTTCCAAAAACGTGAATTATTTTTTCTAGATAAAATCTCGTTGTCTAGGTTGTTCTCCGTTTATTGATTTTCACAAAAATAGTCGAGGTACAAACATTTGGTATATTTAATATAAATATTTATTTAAAAAAATATTTAGCCTATCGTATATTAGTTTTTTCTTAAACAGGTACTTATGTATATTCGCCTATAAAAATGTCCTATATTTATTCCTCCTTGTTGGCTTCAATCACTCTGACTAGGGTTGTGCAAAATTCGACCAAAAACTGAACTGACCGAAAAAACCGACCGAATAGTACAATTCGGTTCGATTTTTGACCGACGATTCGGTTTTTGATTTTCGGTCGTAAAAGATTCAGTTTATTCGATTGGTTTCGGTTTGACTGCCAAAAAACCCGATAAAACCGAACGACAGAATTATATATATATATATATATATATATATATATATATATATATATATATATATATATATATATTATTTATTATATATTTTTTAATTTTATTTATGGCCTAGAAAATAATGAAATTAAAAAAAAAATCGGTTCGCCCCGAAACCGACTGAAATATTTCGGTTCAGCCGGGACTCGGTTTTCATATTTTTTCGGTCGGTTCGGTCCGACCAATGACCGAATTCGGTCAATTAGGTTTTGCCTATTCAGCCGGTTCGGTCAACCGAACCGATCGATGCACACCCCAAACTCCGATTAATTTGAGCTTCACTCCTTTTTTATTTTTCGTTTTCAAAAAAACAGACCCAATCACATCGTTGCCCAGTCCAACTGCAACATTGCTCTTTCCAACGTGATGATATCATAGTTTCTACTCATGCTTGAATTAATACTAATATGCAAAATCATTCAACATAAAATAACATTAATAATAATAATAATAATAATAATAATAATATCCTAAGAAGGTTTCAACGGAGGTATCCAAAGGAGTGGAAAATAGCGAACTCAACCATTACACACTTCTCATACCACTCCATTTTTTTTCTTTTGATTAAAATACGAATTATATTAAAAGAGGAGAAAATCTTCAACAAAAACACAGATCACGACGTTCGCTCCTTGACTAAAGGCATCTGTTCAGGCCTCGTTAAAACCTCCCGATGTAAACCCACCCTTGTGACCTCGTAGAGGAAAGAGTACCCTCCCCATGCCAGTAGTTGAAGGAGCGGATCAAAGCGACAGAAAAACGCTAAAAGCCACAAGTCGGACAAAAATAAAATCAAGGTACAACAAACAAGTCGTGATCTATAAAGCAGCACAATCAGAGTCCTCTGCCGAACTGAAAGTAAGCTACCACACAAGGGGCTGAAGTAATTACCGTGACGAACGGAACACCATTTTACCCAAAATATCATCGTTCACCAGATCAAAGAGGAACGTTGGTGGCGACGTAAACCAGTCTTAACGAGGAAAATTGGATTTGGAAAGCGCATCAACAATGCGATTACCTTCTCGATAAACATGCAAAACCATGAACTCAATCGAGGTAGTGAGGAAAAGAACCCGATGCCATTGAGCGAAGAAGCGCCAGGGGACCTCAAGACAACGCTTCAAAAAGAAGTCCACCACATAAGTAGAGTCAGATTCCAACTAAATCCGTCTCCAGCCTCAAAAATCAGCCTCCTCAACCTCAACAATTGCGGCCTCCAACTCAGCCTCGAAGGCAAAACTCTGACCAAGCGATCTCGAAAAACCACCTTTCACAAATCCCTGACACGTACAGAAAATGCCCGCCGAGATGCACTTGTTGGGGAAGCCCAGAGCAAGCCATCATTATTCACTTTAACCCATCCAGGAGAAGGAGGGCAACCAGATCACAATGGAGAGGGTTGCCGGAGGCGCAGACTTACCACGCACACCCAACTTGCGCAAACAAATCAGGTCAGAGATAGTATTGGACATTGTGTCATGATCTAGAGTAGAGGACTCAAGAATAAGCGAGCGAATGAGAATGAGAGCCGTCGTGGTGGAGGGAAGAACTCCACTATGGATGTAATTGCACCGAATGTGCCAAATCATCCGAATCGCCGAGATGAATGCAACCTTCTACAAAAAGAGTACCTGCACACTAAAACGACAGTAAATAGCATAAACACAAAGATTAGCAAAACCACCTGAGAGGGGAAGATGGATATCGAAAGTGTCCTCAATTTAGCTCCAAAGGTGATGCGCGAAAAGGCAATCCATGAGAACATGGTCAATTGACTCAGAGCTCGCAAAGCAGAAATCACAAAAAGAAGGACAATTGAACCCCAGCCTGTGGTTCACATCAAAGATACCGAGCCGGTTAAAAATCGTCTTCCAACATTGATAAAGCGCTGAGCAGAAATGTGAGAAGACCAAATCCAACTGCCCTAGCGGACTTTAAGAAACTTCTGACGGAGATGGTCGTACGCAATCCTGGAAGAGATATCCCCCATTAGGAGAGATAAACCGGACACACTTATCCTTGGTGTGAGGGACCGTGTGAAACTGAAGGATGTCAATGACGATATCAGTATAAGTGTTGAGGAAGATCGCTGTGAAGTGCCAAACCCTAGCGAAGACGTAATCAGCGACAGTCTGAGAAAAGCGAGGGAAGAATCTCAGGAATACCAATGCGGGTAGCAATGGAGTAAACGAGCCAGTTATCCCACCAGTAGCTAACCCTAGAGTCACTGCCGGGAATCCAATGAGAGTTCTCCAAAATGATAGTAACATGGTCCCTAATGCCTCCCCAAATGAACGAAGAGACATGAGCTCGGGGGTAACCATTCGTCTTGGACAAGCACTCACGGAGAAGACGAAAGGCAATAATGTCCTTGTTAAGCAAGTTATTAGAAAATTTAAAGAGGAATGAAGAGTTGTCCGTGGTGACCGAACGTATACCAAGGCCACCTTCCTCACGAGGGACACAACAATGAGACCAATTAACGGTACAATGCTTACGCTTGGAAATATTGCCTGACCAGATAAAATTTTGTATAGCGGTCTCAAGCTTGAGAAGAAGCGAGGCCGTCCATATAAGGATGAGCATAGAGTGCACCTTAGTACTAGTAATGACCGAGTGAACAAGGTAGATACAACCTGCCAGAGACAGAGAGGAGCCCTTCCAAAGCCCAAACTTAGCCAGAGTCTTATCGAGGATCGGGTGAAGATGAGGAATGTGAGGGCATCCGCAAAACATCGAAACGCCGAGATAAGAGGTCGAGAGAAAGCCCACAGAGAAACTGGAGACCTGACAGATACGTCTAATAACTGCAAGGGTTACCATGGAACCAAAGTAGATCTTAGATTTCTCCGGGCTGAGAACCTGTCCGGAGAAATCCCCGTAACGATGGAAGGTGTCCAAGATAGCCTGAACATTTGAGGTCGAAGCATGACTCATAACAAAGATATTATCGTCGTAAAGAAGGCAGGTCGGGAAGCAGAGAGAGCGACCAGCATGAAACAAAGCGATTGTACCGCAGTCTGTAGCAAAATAGAAGGCTCGCGCCCGCGATGCAGAACAGGAGAGGAGAGGGGGTCCCCCTGTCGAACACCCCTGGTGAAATTAAAATAGCTCGCTGGACTACCATTAAGGAGCACTGAAATACAAGCCGAGTGAAGAATGGTCTCAACCCACCCAATAAAGATAGCGGAAAAACCAAAACGACATAAGACCTATCCTTATTAATGTAACACTCCTTCAATGTACATGCAGCCCCCTTCAAGAACTTGGAATGTTTTTGAATTCTTTTAGTGGTGTCAAGCACAGTCGCATGAAGTAAAGGGAAATTAATCTTGACCTTCTCAAAAACATCTTGGACATATTTCTGCGTGTCCTCCTTTACTTCTATACTATCGAAGGGAAGGGATTATAATATGATCGGGACATGGATGGGAGGAATATCATGTTTTTCAATTTGAGCAGGTCGGGTATTGGGTACCCAATACCAGGCTGTTTTGGCTCATTTTTGCCTACGTTTCCCTTTTCCTCATCTACATGCTTACTTGTCAGATTCTCGGGTAGGGGTGGCAAATCGGGTTACCGTGCCGTGTTCGTGTCGCACTATCGTATTTTTTTTCTATCTTATTTGATTATAAATGTAATAATCAGTTAACTTAATTTAGAATTCCGTGCTTTTCGTGTCGTGCTGCGTGTCTTTTCTGTCGTGTCGTACCTTATCGTGTCTTTGTCTCTATAATCGTATTTCTTATCATGTCGTGCTATCGTGCCGTGTCAGCTATTGCCTACCTCAAGTGCCTTAACACTTCACAATGTGATGGCGCTCAGATTTCTTGAGTTTATTTTAGGTTGAGAAGGCAATTGATTACCCACTTGCGGGTCTAAACGGCTTATGTGCTCCGCCAATTGGCTAACATGACACTCTAATATATTTATTTTTTTTGTTGTTGGCCATAATGTCTTAGTATAATCACTAAGTGTTAGACAGCAATGCTTTATCATTTCTTCCAGTGATGGTCTGGGATTTTGTTTAACTAACGACTTGGGATAGTATTGTGGGCTTTGATGTTTGATGTTTGATCCGTTATGCTCAAAGGGTTGGAATTGTTGTAGATTTAAATAGGGAGAATTTAGAAAATACCTCTAACCACAATCATTCTCATCAACATGCGAATCAACCAAGCTTTTTCATGGATTTTAAAATGACGATTCACTTATCTCTCCATCTATTCCAAAACGTGCATCATAATCATAAATTTGATGAGAGTATGCTGCCATTCACAAAAATGTCACCTGCGTTTCCAAATGATCGAAAGTCTTGATTTCCATGCACGTATTTGGTGACCCAATATCCTCCAAACTCAAAAAATCTGCGCAATGAAACTGGTATAGGGTGACCAGTACCACAGACACCACAAAGTCAAAACAAAGATAATAAATTAGGGAATGGACAAATGAGTAAACTAATATAAACCTAATATAAATAATAGAAATAGAAATAATAGTAGTAATAATAATAATAATAATAATAATAATAATAATAATAATAATAATAATAATAATAATACAAAAAACTCCTGCACTAATTCCAATTAACATTCAAAATCTTTAATTTAAATGTGCCATTCCCGGACAAAGGAATCATAATTTGACCGTGCGATGTAACAAATTAAATTTTGTAATTTTTCCTTGAGTCTACTATACTAACTGGTAGTAGTGGTAAGTAAGGGTTGATCTCATGATTAGTGTGAATTAAATTTTAATATTTTTATATTGACTTAAATAATAATATTGAAACTGGGGGGTTGGGGCGGG
>BMAC01001005.1:172515-234594 GCA_014905375.1 Phtheirospermum japonicum | reverse complement strand
AACAAATCATAATGTTTTATTAATATTTTCAGTTATATACACCAGTAGTGCTTTTATTAGACAATAATGCTTTTAATCAAATAAGGAAATACACAAAAAATCTGATCCATCCATTTAATTAGATTTAAGGCCCATAATTGACCCTAGGTTTCAAATATAATGACATGGTTCTCATTTGAACCTAATCATATATATATTAGTGTTCTAAAAATCGTTAGGCGGGGCCTAGGCGGGGTTTAGGCGGGGCCTAGAATTTGTGAATAAATACCCGATTTACAACATTATATCCAACCTTTTAATATTTCAACATACTACCTGCTACACAATAAAGTCTATGACAATTCAAAACTAAAAGTAATAATCACAAGTTACAATTCACAAGTTTAAAGCTATTGTTCGATTCAAAGATCAAAACAACATAGATCCATAAGTTCATTAGTCAAATAAAAAAATCATAACATATATTACAAAATCAAAATAATCAAAAAAATAGGCCCAAAAACGACGTCGTTTCAGGCCATAAAAAAAAAAAAAAAAAAAAACTGGTCTGGCGCCTAGGCGCCGAGGGCGCCTAGGCAGCGCCTGGGTTGCCCGGCGATTTCTTTGGCCGATTTTTAAAAATCGTAGGCGGATTAGTAGCGCCTAACGCCTAGGCGGGCGCCTAGGGCGATTTTTAGAACACACACACCACACACACACACACACACACACACACACACACACACACACACACATATATATATATATATATAATATATATATATATATATATGTGTATTCAAAAGGTCGGAAAAAAATGTATGACATCTATTTTTGTCGTATTTTCTTTCTCTTTTGTTGTTTTTTTTGTTTTTAATTATCTTGAGTAGTGTGTCCTATTTTTAATCACCTTATCATTGTAATATTTTCAATCATAATTAAAAAAAATAAGAATATATATATAATTATAAAATAATTAAATAGATTAAATAAAGTATTATTTTTATTTCTATATTATATTTTTATTTTTTAGTAGTGTCTTACTTTTAATTATCTTTCTATTGTAATTTTTTTTATATAATAAAATATGTTTCTATAATATTTATTTTGAAGTAATAATAAAATATAAAATATTATAATTAAAGAGTAAATTTTAAAAAATGACACTATTTTTCTTTTTGTTACCAAAATGTCAATTTACATTTATATATTCGAAAATTTCGCAGACGTGATTGAAGAAAAAGTCGGAGATGTGGTCGAAGAAAAAAAAGGTCGGTTACATGGGTCGAACAAATGGTTGGATAAAAGGTTGGAGGAGATATGGTCGGATAAAGGGCGAACACATGATAACATAAAAGGTAGGAGGAGAAAAGGTCGAAGATCTGGTTGGAGAAAAGGTCGAACACATGGTTGGATAAAAAGTAGGAGGAGAAAAGGTCGGAGATATGGACGGATAAAAGATCGGATAAAGATCGATTTTGTCGGACCACGCATTCGACCTTTTTGAATATATGAATATATAGTGGTCGTATGCTTGTGTCTTTGTCATATTCTTTTATCTTTTGTTGCATTTTCTTTGTTCTTTTTTGTTATATATATATTTTTTTCCTTTTGTAGTGTGTCATATTTTTAATCACCTTATTATTGTAATATTTTTAATTAGAGTAAGAAATGTCGCCATAATATTTATTTTGAAATAATTATAAATTAATATTATAATAAAAAATCGAATACATATATATATATATAATTATAAATAATTAAATAGATTTAATAAATATATAAAAGTAGTATTGAAATATAAAAAATAGATGAAAGTAAGTGAGAAACATATGTGATCACAAAAACTAAATTTGTGAATAAAATTGATAAATGAGATATAAAAAAAAAGAGTGGAGAAAATTTATGTGACGTGACACGTTGGAAATTAAAAAAAAAATTGGAGGGAGAGGAGTGAGGTTTAAATAGGGATGGCAATGAGGTGGGTAGGGGCGGGTACGCTTACGGTCGCCCCCGTCCCTCCTTGAAAAAGTCATCCCCATCCTCGCCCCTCCCCCGCTTTAAACTAAGTGGGGTAACTCCGCCCCCGCGGGTATATTAGTTGCCCCCGTTCCCGCCCGCAATATCCAATCACCCGCCCCCATCCATTACCCAATCACCTGATTCATATCTGCTTATACCCGCCTAAAATTAAAAATATAAAATCGGAGCTTGATTTTTTAGGTATACTTAATATAAAAAAGAAAATTTAAATAGTATGACAAACATTTAGGTCTATTACATTTAAAAATAGTTCAAAATATAAAATAAATAAATATTTATAATAATATATGCGGGTTTGAAACGGGTCTTCAAACGAGGACGGATACCCAACGGGGGAAAATTATCCTCATCCTCTTACCCGCCCCCACAAAAATTCGCAATTCTATACTCGCCCTCATCCTCACCCCTGTTTAAAATGGATAATCCTCATTCCATCGAGTCGGAAGCGAACGGATCTTATTTTAACCGGGTTTATTACCATTCAATTTTCAATGTTTAAAATACTCTGGTTAGCTATGGCACTTAAAAGCGCGCCCTTGACCCATTCCCCAACGTAATCTTATGGCACAAATTACTAATGGGCGACTAGACTCCACGAAAATTTAAAATTAATTGAACAAAAAAGTAATCAGATCAAATTAAATTAAACAAAACAGACAAAAGCAGAGTCCTCGGAATTGCTGCCTGTTCGGTCAGCAGTGTTTTCAGATAAAAACCCTTCGTTTGGGCTGCGAGTCTGACCTAGTGAACATGGTGGATGAGATACAAAGGGGATTTTCTTTTATTTAAATGCAAGCCTAAACAAAGGATTAAAGGAACAGATAGAGAAGTCTGTTTTACAATATAGTCAAATTTTTAAAGAAAAGTCCAAACGCTAGTTAGGCCATCTCCAGCAGTTTGCAATATTTTACAGCAGAATCTGCACTAAAATAGTGCAAAATCTGCACAACAACTCCAGCAGTTTTGCACTAAATTTTGCACTAAAAAAGAATATTCCAGTATATTCTTTATTTCTAATTTTTTTAATCTTATATTTTTTTTGTAAGGTATTATTAAATAAATAATATTATGTGTGTTTTATTTGTATTTTTAATAATTTTCTATTTAGTTGTCGGTACGTAGTTTAAATTTGGTACTTCTATGTTTTAAATGTGTGTGTGTGTTTATTTGTATTTTTAATAATTTTATGTAATTTTATCTATATTAGTAATTCTATGTTTCTACATTTTATATTGTAATTTTATGTGTAGTCTTTTTAATATTTTTACTTTTATTATTATTATTATTATTATTATTATTATTATTATTATTATTATTATTATTATATTGTATTTTTAATATTTTTCTGTTTAGTTGTCGTATGTAATTTAAATTTGGTACTTTTATGTTATAAATGTGTGTTTTTATTATATTTTAATAATTTTGTTTTTGGTTGTCTTATGTAATTTTATCTGTATTTATAATTCTATGTTTTTACATTTTATATTGTAATTTTATGTGTAGTCTTTTAATATTTTACTTTTTTATTATTATTATATTACATTAAATTAAAAATAATATATATATATATATATATATATATATATATATATATATATATATATATTATATATAAAAAAGTAACATAAGAAAAATATATATGTATATATTACATTAAATTAAATACATATATATTACATAAAAAAGATAACATAAAAAAAGATATTACATTAAATATATATTACATTAAATTAAAACATATATATTACAAATAAAATAGATATAAATATAAATATTAAAAATAAAAAAAAGATAAAGTAGCGCAAACAGTGCAGCGCTACATTTGGCGCTGCACTGTATAACCCCACTATAATGGCGCAATACTTGACGCACTGCTGGAGGAGTTTTTCATCTTTAAAATAGCGTCCAGCGCTATTATCCAGCAGTGCTGGAGATGGCCTTAGGGACATATCCCTCTAAAATCTAGACAATTTCATTATATAAAAATTCATAAATTCCCATTAAAATTTAATAGAATTACAATTTATGAAATTCTAAATATTTAAAAAAAATCAAAATTTATATTGTATATTAGACGAGTATAATTAGAATTAGATGGTTCCTGATCTATAGAAAAATATATGCTCCCTTAATCCCATTATATTTGTTATAATTGACTAATGCAGATTAAAAAGATAATTAATATTATAATTATAGTTATCAAACGATTATAATATCATTTTGTTAAGAATAAATAAGAGTGTGAAATAATAAAGGTCAAAGTAAAATTAGTAATGTACCTTTAAAAAAATATTAATATAAATATAGAAATTTGACAAATAAGATAGAAACTAATGCCTGGACGATCATTTTTACCGGCAATAGGACTTTTGGGCACTAGTGTAAAAAATTAAATTAGTGTCGCCTTATAAGTAGCGTTTTAAATTCGAACCGGCACAAAATGTACAAATGTGGCGGTTTTTACATATAAACCGCCTCTTATGTTTAAAAAAATAAAAATAAATCATTCGGGTGGCGGTTATTCGTTAAAAACCGCCACCAATAATCGTAAAAGTCGCGGTTGCCTTCGGGAGCGACACTAATAAAAAAACACGGGTAGCGATTAGTAAAGAAACGCTACCAATAATGCTGTTTTCGGGTGGTGGTTCTTAGTAAAACCGCTTCCTATAAATGATGGTTTATTGGTAACGGTTCTTAAAAAACCGGGGCTGCGGTTTCAGCCCAAACCGCTACTAATAAAGCCCACTCTGGTATCGGTTGAATTCATAACCGCGACTTATACTCCGTTATAGTTGAAACGCACAACGGCCCCAATTGAAAAACCTTACTTCATCTTCAACCAACCTCCAGTACCTTTCGAGCCGGAAATTAAAAACTTGAAACCTGAAGTTGGAAAATTGAAGTCGGGAAATTGAAACCTTGAAGCCAGGAAATCAAAGCTGGGGTTAATTTTAAACTCAAAATTAGGGTTGAGAGGGAGAAGACAAAGATGCTGGGGTCAGAGAGGTTCACAGAGGTGGTCTCCGACAACAAGCCATGGGTGCGAGGGTTTAGTGTTCGTCACAGGCTGCAGGATTATAGGATGTCTGAAGATTTGATTCAATCCATGGCTTGTGACACCTTTGATTTCGCCGCCGGGCAATAAATTAAAGACGATGGTGCGATTATTGCGGTGGTTGTGGGGCTCGATCTGTGGACGGTGCAGCAAGAGGGCGAACCAATTGAATCGGCCATCGATCGGGCCATAAAGCCCGAAAGCTTGTTCCTGCAGGTAATTACCTTCACTGGTAATTAATAATTTTAAAAATACGATTGAAGATATGGCTTCTGAGAGTTTGCGCAGTGTTGACATTGCCTATAGAACATATGAAACAGAAAAGGTTCCTTCCAATGATGAGGAACTGGAAAATTGGCAGATACCCGAAGGAGACCTCATTTTGCTTGCGATTGTTGGAATCAAGGTGCTTATGACTTATTTTTATTTTTTATGCACTACTGGTTTAGCTTTTTCTGTTGAATGGAAGGGTTGTCAGTTCTAATCATTTTAAGAATATGTTTTATCACTGAAAAAAGAATGATTATTTGTTTCCCTATCTATTGTACACATTCATCTTGTTCAGAGTAGTTGTGCAATTGTATTATAAAATTGCTCTATTAATCTATCAACAATCGATTATTAAATGCTTGAATGTTCCTTCTGCCTATTTTTTTTAAGATGAAAAAAGCATGAGTTATCTCTAGGATTATATTCGTTAATTATACAATATTTTTTGCCTCCCCCAACTTTTATTTAGAGATAAGAAAACTTTGTTGTATGATTATATTAGGGATGGTATCATCTGATAATAAATTCTTAATTCTGATTTTAGTTATGCCCATTTCCCCCTCCGTTTTATACTAGTTTTTTTTTTCACAGGGAGGATGTGATAGATGACATCCAGAAGGTACACTTTCTATATAAACTCATGTTGAAATTTATTTAGTTATTTCCTTTTTTATATTTGTCGACAGGAAATCGCTAATCTTTCGGAATGTCGATCTCCATATATTACAGACTATTATTGTTCTTACTTGAACCAGACAAAGCTAGATAATAATGGAATACATGGCTGGTGGTTCTGTTTATATTATATATTTTAAGGATGGGAACGCACGTTTAAATCCTCAATCTAAATCACGATGGTTAAGCCTCATTATACGATAAGCTCGATCAAATGGTGTAAATGTGGTGATCTGAATTACACCAGTAGATCATCCTACGATTGATGATGGGCAAAGAAAATAGTGTTTATCCAATAAGTAATGCAGTCGTTGAGAGCTTTTATTACATATATTTACAGTCCACCAGCTTTTGAATTGAATGAGTGCAACAAAATTTCCCTGGTTCTAGGGCTCTGAATATTTTGTTGGACATCTATTTCCACCCATTCATTGATTTTCTCTTGCACGTTTGTACATAAAATTAATTTCCTTAGAAATTTGGTTACATAATTTTCAAGTAAATATATTCGATTCACTGACAAATTTTATGATGCATGAAAATAAACTAGTGTTTGTTTTTTAAGCAAAAACTGGTTGGAGATAATTGTTGTAGATTTTCAAGTTTTTTGCTCATCTGCACGAAAAATGGAGTCATTATTGCTTAATAAGGCTACTGTAGTCATTTAACTTAATTTCTGTGCAAAGATGATTAAAACAACAGAGAGAGTACTTAATTATTGATGAATGTAAGGGCAGAGACATTGACTAAATAGTGGTCCAGCTTAGTTATTTCTCGACTCGGACCGTAATAATTTGAAGCGGCCTCTCCTCTTAGATTTAAACTCACCTGGGCTATCTATAGCTTTAGATAGGTACAGATTTTTATTTATTTCACGTATTAGGAAAATGTTTGTTTGTTAATATAGTTATATGAAAATTAACTGTATACTAAAAGTAGTACCAAACATATCTTTGTGGACAATATAAAGATACTTTGAGATGCATTATAACATATAAAAACGTCGCGTTTAATACTTCAGTGAATTAGTGCGTCTATAATTTGTGAGGATGAATAATAATATAGAGAGAAAGGAACCTATATTATATTAAGTTCAAAATCTCAGAAAAAGGTGTGCAATTAAGACATCACAAAGTTTTAATATCTTGTAGAGCTCTATCACATTGTAGAGTTGAGGTCAAGAGAAGAGGATACTTTTACTCTCTGTTTCGGTTCAATTTTATATTTATTTTCTGGAAATGGTTTAAGAAATTCACTCCAAAAACTTTTAAACAAAAACAAAAAAGCAAAGAACAAATTTCGACCAAATAAATCCAATAACCTTTCAGAATCATAAATTACAATACCACTTGAGGTTCATGTTCATTTTGCAATAGAAACTTTTGCATGATGTTTTTGGCAGCGACAAACATTTTGTTGACAGAGAATAGAGATGTTAAGGTAATAATTAGGCTGGTTAAATAAACTTATAATATGCAAAAATGATTATACTATCTTGGGATTTTTCTTTGATTTTTTTTCTTCATATAGGTAGCAGATTTTGGTGTTTCTGCTCAATTAACGCGAACAATTTCAAGAAGAAAGGTACCACATTTTGAATTTGTGTCTGTTTCTTAAAAATTGCGCATTTAAAGATCGTAATGTGTTCTCCTTTATTTTTCTCGGTCTCTGTAGTTCGATGAAAAATGAACAATTTTTATCTATTATTATCATTAACTTCTTGAAAACAAATAGGTTGAATTGCATTGTGATTTCACTCGCGCTCTTTATTAAGCTGAGATGGAATGAATGAGTCATCAAAAAAATCTCAAGCTAATGCAATCAAAATTAGACTTTTGTAGGAACACCGTTTTGGATGGCTCTAGAAGTTATTCAAAACACTGAAGGATACAATGAGAAGGTATACTATTTGTGGATATGCTTTACTATCGTAATAATCCTTCTAGTTATCTGACATTTGGTAATTTGGATTGAAACTGGCAAATATATGGTCTCTAGGAATAACCGCAATTGAGATGGCAAAAGGTGAACCTCGAGTTGCTGATCTCCATCCAATGAGAGTGCTTTTCGTCATTCCCCACGAAAATCCACCACAGTTTTTTTTACTTTCATAGTCTGATTTTAGGTTAATTTGTATTTTATCCATTTGAAGTCACATTTTTAATTTTTAATTCAGCTAGATGAGCATTTCTATCGTCCTCTGAAAGAATTTGTCGCTCTTTGTTTGAAGAAGAACCCAAAAGAGGTAGCTTCTACACAATTATGCTTGATAACTGTCTATTTTTTCAATTTTTTTAAAACTTTATTTTTTATTTTTTGTGTGTTTAGTGCCTCTTATAATTTTATTTTTCTTATTCCAATATTAGAAGCCCAGTGCAAACGAGCTTCTTAAGCACCATTTTATTAGAACTGCTCGAAGGAGCCCAAGGCTTTCGGAGAGAATCAGGTCTGTACATTTATTGCTTTTATTTTACCATGAATATATACATTTTAATATTTCATAGAAACTTTAGTGATGTTTTAAATAACTAACTATTATATTTGACTTTGTAGAGGGCGCCCGAAATTCCAAATAGAYRGGGAKACTGAAAATGGTCCAACKCCATTAATGRAAGCTTCYGGAACGRTTAAGGYGGCCAGAGAGATTGGARATGATGGCACAGTTCGAGTGAGGGCAGTTAAATCTGTTGATGACATAGTGGMTCCTAATACGGGATGGGACTTCAGTGTTGGTGGGTCAGGTAGCACAGGGACTGTTCGAAGTGTAGTAAAACCACCTCAGGTGAGAGATAGGAAGCCCGAACGAAAGCCCGAGCCCCAAAACGTAGATAATGGAACTGTGCGTCGTGCTTCATCGGAACTCTCATCGAGAAAGAAAATTATCATGAAGTATGTACTTATGTGCATTATTACACATCTTGGATACTTAAATAAATAATAAAATATTTTGATAATTACAAAAACTGCCCTTGAGGTTACACTTGCCTTGCATTTTGCACCTGCCGTTAGTGGAGCTAACGGAAATTGCTGACATCATCTGATATTTTTACAATTACATCCTTCGACTTTTCTAAATATTACAAACAACCCTGATTTTTCGTCTTGCATTTTAAATTACATCCTAAATTTACAAAATTTTACAAATAGTCAGACGGAAAGTTTGAGTTATTTGTAATATTTTGAAAAGTTGAGGGGTTTTATTTGTAAAATATTTGATGGCATCGGTAAATTCCATCAGGTGAACTAGCGGTGGGCCAAAATGTAAACGAAACCAAACCCCTCAAGGGTGTTTTCTATAAATTTCAAAGATAGCTGGGCTTTTTTGTTAATACTCCTAACATCAGGGGTAGTTTTTTTAAATATCACTACTTCACCAGTAAATTCAGTCCGACCTTTCCAATTTATTATTGTTAAAAAAAATATTATTTTTTTAATGTTATCGGCATTCAGGAAGATGTGAGTGGGATCGAACTGTGATAGCACGATCTCCAAGAGTAGCTCAGCCGCCCTCTCTGTTCAGCAGCCAAAGTTCAACGGTATTAAATATCATAAGGTTGAGCTTAACAGAAATAGTTATGATCCCACTGTCAAATTAATGTTTTGATTTTTCCAGTCTGGTGGCACATATGCCTCAGCAGAAGATGCTCCCATTAGTGGCACTGTTGTTTATCGCGGACAGCACGAAGATTCAGATTCTCCTAGAACTCCAAAGTCTAAGCTGGGGGTTCAAGAGAGCTTTTAGTGCATCTCTTGAGGACAGTCAAGTATATCCAATGGCTTAAATCCGTTCTTTTATGACCTAAAGAAACCGAAATTCAACTTAACGAGAAATGGTGTTCATAGTGGCCATGTTCAGACCGGACTTAGCGATTCATTTTGCATTGCCAAGAATGGGTACTGTATGTTTATTTTATTTTATTTTATTTATTATAATTACAAACAATGCCCTTGAGGCTTGACCTAATTTACAAAACAAACCAACTAATTTTCAAAATTACAAAAAACACCCTTGATTTAGTTAAAATTATGGGAATAAAGTAGTATTTTTATTATGAAAAGAAGTTAAAAGAAAAATTAAATCATTTTTTAAAAAATATTTTGAAAGTTTTTTGGTAATTAGATCAAACCTCAAGTGCACTTTTGTAATTAACCTTTATTTTTTATGCTACTAATCAACTAATGTCTGTTAATTTTATTAACTTAAAATTATTCAGGATGGATTTATAGCAGAAGTAAGTGGTCGAAAAGGGGTGTGTGCTCTTGTTGCCGTAAAGCCTAACCACGATAAAAACAGTTTTTTAACCATAGGATATTTCATAAGCTTTCTGGATGTGAGTAAAATAATGCGTGTATATTATGTACAATATTTGCCTAATAAAAACACTTTATTTAGCGCTTTCGTTCTTTTTTCGTACTTAAAATATGTAGTAATGGTTTCAGGTTCTAAACCGGCAAACACAAACAGGAAAATTCAATTTTACGACACAATTTCCTCATTACAGAGAGTTCGTCTACACGCCCGATTTTAAGGGGAGACGATTTAGCGAGAATGTTGTTTTCGACATGGATATGAGTGCTGGAGATTCTTTAACTCTCTTTTATCTCCTCAAATTACCTGTTGAAGTAATAAATCTCAAGGTAAGCCACCTTGTAATCGTAGCTACTCATTCCGTTTACTTGTTTGTCGAGTTTACTGCCATTTTCTGCTCTATTATTTTTAATGTTATTATTATTTTTAATGTTTATATAGTAAGAAGTTCAAGTCATAATTAGTTAGTATTAATAAATCTAATATTTTGTTTCAATATTTGTAATTTAAGCATTGGAGATCGAACCAAGACCCTTACCCACCGTTGGAGTTTGATGATATTCGGAATGTGTTTGCAAGATATTTTATTGACGTTATTCTAGATTCTTAATTGTAAGAATTTGTTGAGTATATTGATAAGATTGAATTGTTATGGTTGAAATTATATATTGTTGTTTACTTGAATGACTTGTGTTTGATATTTATGACATTTGTTATTTGTTTGATAATTTGTGTTTTCTATGAATATTTTGGTTTGTTTAGTTGTATATTTTCTATGAGTAATTTGGTTTGTAGGATTTATAAAAAATTTGGGGAATTTTTTGGGTGCTGAAGCCAGGGGAAAAAAAATTACACCGTAACTGGCGGTTCAAAACAGAACCGCTGCCAAAAGTCTACACTTAAGTCACGGTTCAACATGAAGCGCTGCCAAAAGTCGACATTTTAAGTCGCGGTTCAATGTGAAGCGCTACCAAAAGTTTGGACTATTGGTGGCGGTTATAACGTGAACCGCCACCCGGATTAGACTTTGGGTAGCGCTTCGTAACCAAGAAGCGCCACCTGGTTTAGACTTTTGGTAGCGGTTCATAGCTAAGAACTGCCACCCGCTCCTGTTTTAAGTAGCGGTTTGAACCGCTACCCGTGTGGATCTGACTTTAAGTGTCGCCTGGATCAGAGGCGGTTCAAAACCGCCACCAATAGCTGTTTTGAACCGCTGCTAATCGTGTTTTTCCACTAGTGGGGCCAACTATTTTTTTTAAAAACATAAATAAATCGGTCCTATAAATTAGCCTACAAAATTAAGCACATGTAAGATATATAGGTTTGTGCATAGCAGATGTGAAAGGGGAATGTATATAGTTGTACAATACACAAAATGTACATAAAAAAGTAGCCAATTTCGAAGCCAGATATATGGCCAAACAGAATAAAATGCTTGTTTCTTGCATGCTCATGCCGCGTTCACTTTAGGTGAAGGGATAGGATAATTTCATCCTAAATTCGCGGACGGCACTGTTCATGAGTAGACAATCCGTCGTTCAGTATGAGTGACGGGGTTAGTGTGATGGAAAGGAGTGTGAATCACATTCACACGTTCACTTTGAGTGATTACGGGGATTGTCGCCTAAATGACGTTTTTGCCCTCACATCGATTATTGCTTATATCGCCTCCAACAAAATGAGATCTGTAAACAGGGGGATATGTTGCTGCGCATTCACACGCCAGAGCTCGTATTGAAGGTTATGCGCCGGTGGGAATGAGCTGGAGATAAATCGTAAAACACGAGCGTGTTTTCAACCGAACCGTCGGGGTATTACAGACCCAACTAGCAGCAGATATGGTTTATTTATCGACTTAATCTTAAGGTTTTGAAGTTGGAGCTTTGCATCGAATTGATGGGATTTAGACCCAAATTCAGCATTCATTGTAAGCTGTAATGTCTTTTCATATACTTTTATATATGAACATTTAGGGGAATTACCTGGAACAGCAAGCTGTCATCCTTATTGACGCAACAAAAGACTGTTGATGATTTTTATTTTTTTGACTATTGCAATATTTTTTGTGATATTATAAATTAGCTAGATGAGCGGATCAAGTAGTTTTGGTTTATAGCGACAATCATCTTCCCTACCAGTGCCTTCTTTGTCGCCAGGAGCTGCCACTTGTATGCTACTGTCGACACGAAATGAGGGTTCAAACCGCTAGAACAAAAAGGAATACCGCTCGTCGTTTTATCGCGTGTCCTACCAGAGGGGTACCCATTCCATACTTGGTCACGAACATATCATCTAACAATACGTTGCTTTCCCGAGAAATAGATCTAATATGTCAAGTTCATCCTTTAATAATTAATTATATATTCGCAAGATGGAAAATGTAATATGTTTATTTGGTTGGATCATCCCGTCGCGGATCAATCCGTGCACCCCGAGATAGAACATTTCCGCGATGACATCTGCTCGAGCAACCGCAAATGTGAAAAGTACAAGGAGCGTTATAAGAAGGTGGTTCGATCTAGTGTGATCGCATGGGTATTGTGTTTGATGTTTATCATTATGGTTGTTAAAGTAATCTCATGTGTTGCACCTTTGTGATAAGAAATAGTTATGACAGCTGGCAACACAATTGTAATTAGTGGAATTGAATCTCGGAGGTCTGGATTCCCTAACTCACGTACTATGAATATAATGGTTGTAAATCTCGTGTGATTATCTAATGAAGTATTGCTCTATACAACTTGCCATTTTTTGACTGTGACTTGTTTTATGGTCAAATTAATTTGATGATTTGCCCCTTATTGGGACGTGAAAAATACTAAGAGGAATATATTCTCTTCCAAACTCTGTCACATCATAGTCATCATCATTGTTTGTGGCCATATCAAGCTCATGCATTTTTTTCTGTTCACGTAGCCAGTAAAGTCACGTGGGTTTCATTGTTAATTTCATCACTCATTAAATACCTACGCGGCTGGCTTCATCAATGTCTGTTGACTGGAGTTGTGTGTCACTGCATGAGAACCTAGTAGAATTGTGTCATCCACCAAATAGCACCCTAAACTATTCATACACAAACTATTCATGGACCCCCGGAAGACAATGCAGCGTAAGGTCTTCTACACCGACAGATGGACAAAGGAAGTAGATGAATTATTTGTTGCCATTATTTT
Source organism: Phtheirospermum japonicum (assembly GCA_014905375.1). Taxonomy (NCBI): domain Eukaryota; kingdom Viridiplantae; phylum Streptophyta; class Magnoliopsida; order Lamiales; family Orobanchaceae; genus Phtheirospermum; species Phtheirospermum japonicum. Next base: position 221,090 of record BMAC01001005.1, on the reverse strand, counting down.
TGAGCAACACGCTGAAGGAAGCTTTAGGGTCGGCTGTCCAAACTTTGAGTCCATCACGACTGCTATGGATGTTGTGAATATGGAATGTAACACTAAATCCGATTACGGTTATTGTGCGAATAGGCTCGCCAAACAGTATAAGCAGTTTCAAGTGTTTCAGTGGACTCTGAATGTAAAGGGTGTGTAAGCCACAACATTTTCACAAATCAATTGATCTACGACAAGTCCACCTGAGAGTACATTCTCAGGGTAAGTGGTTTCGAATTGGTATTATTGCTAGTCTGCCACGCACAGTTTCAGATATTAATTGAAATTTGTATTATTATTCAGAATGAGAAATTCACTTACGTGTACTTGCATAGTGGGGATCCCGAGTTTTATGGATTGCAAGAACTGTTTGCACCTGAGGCGTGAAGGAAGTTGGCAAAATTTCGCGAGCAAATAAGTGCTACTGAAATTGCACTCCCGGGTTCCCACGTACTGGATGTTTTTAACGTGTTTTGTAATGTATGAATGTTTTTCTGAACAATTGTTTCTTCAGTAAGCAATGTGGCAGGAATGTTGCACTCATTAATAATGTACCTAGGTGTTTGTATTAGTTGCAATAATATTCGTTTGTAATGAAAAATGGTGGGGTCATGGATGGACCATGTGCTCTTATTTCAAACCACTGCTCCGTAAAGCACTTGAATGGTAATAACATTTCTATCAGGAAATGATTCACCTACAACTAGGCATGTACATAAGGGAATATATTCCCTGCATGCATTGGCATGCTCAACTGTTGAGGCACAAAAACCAGCAAAGTGATGCATCATTTCCAAAACCTTGTTATATAAATGTCACTAATATTGATGGCTATATAATAACCCAAGTTGGGGAATACGACATCCTCATTCTGAAACCTAGTCTTGAGCAAAAATCCGAAAAAAAAATTTGGTGGGTTATTTTGGGGAGAAGAAAGCTGTTAAGTGGTGACTATATGAAACAAGAATTATTCTTGTACGACACCGTATGGACCGAAGACATCGACAAATGATTCATTTCACTCTTAAAAGATGCTCGGTCAGTCGGGCTAGTTAAAAATGGGGATCCAGACTCGATGACAATAGAATTTTGTAAGGACTTACTAAATGTGGAGATGCAAACAAGATTCACAAGCTGCGATTGCATGGACAAATTGGCTTTCCTCAAATTGCATTTTCGGGTATTTCGTAGCCTCCTTCGCAACCCCAGGGTGCGGTACGTGGAGGAGACGGGAGAGATGAAGGCGTCCAAGCATGTTTGGCAGGAAGTAGTTGAGGTATTTTTCCATACGTAATTGTTGAACATCTGATTGTATTTACATTTAAAACTTTGGTTCGTTGTTGCAGCAAGAGCCATTTGCTATGGCGTACCGAACCTTTGGAGACCCCAACTGGGCCGATTTAAAAATGATCTTCCGGGGTCTGGACAGTCAAATGGCTGGGCCTGGGGATGTAATCATCGACTGTGAGGCGAGCAATGAACCATTTGCGACTGTGGTGCGTGAGTGTCAGCAGCCACCGCCCGAGCAGGCTAACGCCCGTGTGGGAGGGATTAGTTCATCCAGTTCTTATTGGAGGAATTTAGAATATCTTCTGAACCACCCAGACCATGTATCGGAATGTTCGGTTAACCAACCGCCCGTGTCTCCCAGCTCGTCAACCCTATCACGTGTTTCGGTACTGTCAATCCAAGTTCCCTAACTAGAAGTCGTATTCTCGATAGATCATCTCCGTGCAAAGGTTCGAACAAACTGGAATGAATATCATTTTCGTGTGGATTGTCATCACCAATACTGGTTTATCTTCTCATGTTATGCACTAGTGTTCATTTGTTCGGGAGTGGACCAATTCATGTGCTTCTGGTCAGCCTGTTTATTGTGTATAATGTATTTTGCAATATCGTTTGGGTTGTTAAATATAATCCCATGATAATTATTGGTAACATCTACGCATGAAAAACGGTCGTCTTCGATTCACAAATTGTATTATGACTTTACTCGTTTAGTTTCCTCAATGAGCCAAAACAATCGTGTCAAGCATAATTCATTTCGGGTGTGTGGGTGGGTGGGTGGGGGGGGGGGGGGAGTGAATAAATAATGTTTTCAGAATCCGTCATAGAGTAGACTGGAAATTAATTTTACGACATCTTGTCAACAGTACAACAAAGTCGTCCTAAACAAATTGTCAACACACAGGAACAAGAAACAATCGATTCAGGGAATGAGCAGATAATAAGTTGAACACTAATTGCTCGATTGCGGGAGTGGCTTAAATATGTGTTAACACGGATTAGTCATGATCACTGTCGCTCCCGTTGGGTGACAGAGGAGGTAGATATCCTAGACCGCCGGCCACGGATGGAACATGCATGGCCGGTAGCGTATGGTCATCTATTGCAGGCAACTCAATCGGATCCTCGTGGTCCTCGTCATCAGACGTGGGCCCATCGATGTACATTGGGTTATCCGTGGTCATTCCAGGTTCATCACTGAAGTCAATTGCTGCTGCATTCCGATTAACAAAAGTATTGTAACAGAATCTGTATTTTGGGAACCCGTACAGTCTGAAGTACTTTTATCGGTCCAGCTCCTGCGTCATTTGAAGTTGTAAATAACGATTAGCATGGTATGAATATTGGATAACGCTGGAATAAACAATTCTCAAAACTAAGATCAATAATTCCACGTGTAATATGCTTGACTAGCAAACGGAAATTATAATAATACTGTTTATGAGAAGTAGTCTTGAGGGGATTATAAGTTTTGGAAAGAAATTAACATTAGACGTGCATGATACTTACAACTCCTCCAGTTTAATGTGTATTAGCTTTCTTTAGTACATACATAATTAGAATTTTTTTTTTTTTTTGGGATGGGTAACATCTATGACACTATTTAGCGTTTCTATAGTGGGCGATCTTAGTTTCACCATATGCTGGTTCTAGAGATCTGGCAAACGGCTATCATGGCACAGAAAAAATGCTTCCTACCCCCCCTTTTCTGTATCATTATATCCGCTTCTCGTTATTATACAAAGTTGGCCTTTTGGATGTAATTAATGCAGTACAAACCATCCTTATAGCCTAAGTTTTAATTTCCGCAATGGGTTTGGTTTGGCAATTTCAGTAAAGAGATGTTAAATTTTTTAAAATTTGTATATTTTCTATAAAAATTTTCGTGCTTACATGTTTACCAACAATTTCATATCTACGTACAATAATAATAATTTACTGAAAACAAAGAGAACTATAGAATACGAGTAGCGTAATTAAAATAAATATTGAAAATGGAAAAGGAGGTTCATCGAATTTACCACTTTTATTCAAAACTCATCATAAATAATCAGACATTGATTTCTTTCTAAGTTAGAAATTTACCTCTCCACCAAGTTGTTCCCAGTATGTCGGTACGTCATCACTTGGCCGGTGCGTATATTGAGCCGAACTCCTGGCATGTCTTTGAAATTGACAAATGCGTTGTATTGCGCGCGCAACATGTGGATGCATGCCCTCACTTCCGCCACGCTGAACCGCTTGTTGAAGTCATCGGACATCTGGTCTGCAAGCTCAGAGAACACGGAGTTGAATACAGTTGAGTCATCGACATGGGCGGTGCGGCGGCATATGGTGAAAAACAAGTCATGGCAGTGATCCTCCTCGTACTCGGACATGTTCTAGAGTCGCCAGTAGTTGCGCAGACGTACTTCGCGTTGGTTACGTGTGAGCACCATGATTGCACTGAACTAAACAAAGGCATTGTATTAGTGATTATGGATGTTGTTTGTAAGGAAATGACACATGTTCGCATCATGCTTTATGAAAATCACGTTCGCCTTCGTACCTAAATACATGGTACGCTATCACTAATATTTCTGCAAGTGATGTTGATTCACATACAAGGAATGGAAAGACTCGCAAGTAAATGAATATTTGCGTGGCCTTGAATAAATAAGGTTTGCCAGAACTTTGGGTTTATCAAGCACCTCTCGACTACCACACAGCGCGGCCCTTAGACATATGGATTATGTTACTGCTATATTTTCATGTAAATGAGGACGTCTAATGGGAGATGCACATGTTATTTATAGTTTGTCAATTTAATGTAATAGTTACTAATCACACAGGTAGAGACACCACTACGCACTTAATCGATTCAGGGAGGCATTTCAAAACGCAATTGATAAAACTACCGACTGTCGACGAAATACACATAGCTAAATAAAGTTTGTGTCACACAATTTTGAGTAAACCAGCTAATTATATAAGTCGTAGTAGTTTTTGCATCTAGACACCGGAAAACTGACACACAACTATTACAGCAACTTCATCCAAACGCGAAAACATGAAGAACTAAGTTCGATCAGAGCCTTCCGTCCAACATCATCCTAACCATTACGGACTTGTACTCATCCGATATGCTGAAGAAGAGATCAAGGTCCTCGTTATTCTTGTAGAATATCTTTGAAACAAATAATCTGTCTTCAGTGGTCAGGAGCGACATCTTCAACAGCTCGTCAAAGACTTCCTTGCGCTGTCTCCTCGCATCCTGCTGGAAGCCGATCCGCTCTGCTAGAACACCCAACTGTGAATCAGTTTTTTTACAAAAGGATTCCATCAGATCCTAGAACCGCTCTTCCAATGCATCAACTCCTTTTCTCTTCCTGGTTGTTTTCTTCCTCGACGCGGAGCTGCTGTCGCAATGGTTGTCTGAGCTGGTCTCTCCAACAGGTCCCTCGTTGTGCCACTCGGGTTCCAAGTAAGGGTCTGCGCCCTCGTTTGCCTTTCTAGTAACGACATTAGCTTTGACAGCATCTGCAAAGCCCGGTCTCTCGTTGTGCTGCTCGGGTTCCAAGTAAGGGTTTGCACCCTCGTTTGCCTTTCCAGTAACGACATCAGCTTGACAGTGTCTGCAAAGCCCTGCGCATTCTCACCTGTGGCTCTGTCCTTCCCAAATATATCAACCCACTCCTTGTAGTGGGGCCAAGACTTGTTCCTGAGCGGTTTGCCGCTTGGATCAAGCTGCAAATTATTAATGAAATCATTTCGTTGTCAGTTCAAGAACTTATTAATTGTCAGCAACCTCACTCTTAAATAAATGAATGACCACCTAAATGCTGGGATTCCAACGAAATACCTTTTCGTAGTTGTCCCATACTGACTCGTCATTCAAGGTTATATCATGTTCGAGCTCTCATTCCAACCAAAACCAGACCGACTCTGCATCTGCGATAGTGAGTAGTACTATTTCTTCCAGACGTACATTTTAGAAGTTATATGTGACTCCGCTCGTATATTTGTTCCAGGCACAACTTGGATCATGTGTTGTTCCAACACATGTTCATACCCGGACTTGAACCCGTTCTCAGCTTTCCACCCCTTTGCGATCAAGTCTTTGAGGCCTTCTATCAACACTGTCTTCTCCTGAAGTGTCCACACATGTCTGTTAGGACGATGTCCCCCGGCTTTGGCGATGCTTGCTTGTGACTCCATTGTCCGCTAGTAAGATAGTAACGCACATTACATTGATCGGTTAGTTAGACTAGCGTGTTCCTATGGAATTCAAAAGATTTTTGGTATTAATAATTAATATCGCAACTCATAGTTAAATGACCAACACAGTTATCTAATTCATCAAGGACAGCACAATTACAATTGTCATTAAATGTTCAAATCGTTTCGAAAATGCAACAGAACATATGTCAGTTGTAGTACTAGGTTAACATCGAGACAAAGCCTAAGTGCTCATCCAGTCGTTGTACATTGACATGGCAAAGTTGTCGCTCCAGGTAGTCCACTCCATGGATGGCTCGACTTGGTCAATGTATTCATCAGTTAGTAGATTGGGTCCATTAGAACCGACATTGCTCTTAGTCAACTGGTCCTCCATTAAGCCAATGACCATTTCGATACGAATGAAGTTGTGAATCAGACAGCACGCCATAATCATCCTATTCTGATTTTAAATTGAATAGAATGCAGGACTACGAAGGACTGCCAAACGGAGCTTCAAGATGCTAAATGATCTCTCAATAGCGTTACGAGCCTTCGCATGATGCAGGTTAAGTAATTCTTTGTAATTCCTCAGCCCCCCACCGTCCCTAGACCACTCGCTCAAATGATACCTCACCCCTCTATATGGCGTCAGAAAACTGGGACCGTTGGTGTAGCCACCATCACATAGGTAATGCTTTCTTATGGAAAGGACTTAATGGTGTGAGAGATGTAGACAGACTGAAAAGAGTGTTTGTAATGGGTTAGTGCAAGTTTAAACTAGAACGGGGTGTGTAGATCGAAAGCGTTGGTTGAGGTTACCAGATGACACATGTAAGACATTGTGCCTAGTGACGGCATCGCGTAGCACATGACTATCAGCTGCCGAACCCTCACAACCGGTTAGAATGAAGCTGTATTTCAAGCTTCGATCACAGATACCGAGCACGTTGACAGAAATATCCCCTTTCCGGTTTCGGTACCTAGATTTCTGAATCGACGGGACCCGAACCCCTATGTGTGTACCATCTAACGCGCCTAAACAGTCCTATGAAAAAAACAATACTCAAATCGCAACGGGGAACCGGGGAGAAAAAAATGGTTTATGATAAACGGAGGATGTGAAAGACCTATTCTGTTAAAAAAAATTAATGAACCGTTAAGGGTGTTTACCTTAAACCATTTCCAGTTATGGTCTGTGCACGTGTCATCAACTGAAGTAGGTTGGAGAACTAAAGTACACATCTGAAGTGTTTACTAATTGTGCAACCGGATCTTTTAAAATCAAATTTAACCACACGGTTCTTTTTGTGATGTGCCAAGACACTTAAGAAAAGTGCTATCTGCTCACTTATCAATACATTTCAGGACTGGGCAAGACCTCCTACATGTTCTAGTAAATAACACAACCTACCAAATGCATTCTTTTCCATACGTAATTGTTCAACACAATCTTTATCACTAATACTAATTAATTCCCGCATGTGCTTTATCCGATCGGGTAATCGATCAGACAAACGATACCTTCGAGGTCTTTTAAGGGTGCCCTTCAGTGTGTGTCGAATGCGGAGAATATAGGTTTTAAATACAGCTAACATCATGAGGAAAAGTTTTAGTACATTCAAAACTTCATCTATTATAAGAATAATTTCGACGTCGGCCTTGACACAATCCCTTGGCGCGCTTCGAGTTACAACTCTGTTAAATAAACAGATAGGCAAAATTAAAATTTACCAGGAATCATGAAAACATATACATGCTTTAGTCGTGCTCAGTTATGTGGTTAAAATAAAAAACAACAAGACAAATAAAAGATCATACTCGAACAAGGCAAGTTTAATATATATCCTTTATAATTTTCGATGTGAGCCACAAAGTACCCGTCTCTAGCAAATTCGGTTAACATAGGGATCATAATTACACTAGTTACATTGTTCGTGCAAACATGCAACTCGTGGTAGGTTACTCCGAAGATGTGAATTTATGGCAATTTCGTCCATTCAAGCACACTTGTCTGGACAGCACTCGGGACAAAGGGGTACAATTAACAATTCAAGGGGGAGCATTTCATATAGCACTAAATTCACTATCATTGCAACAGGGAAAATATGTTCCGAACAACATGTGAAAACAAGTAACATTACTTGGGACAAAAAATGAGTACATTCAAATCCAAATCAAGAATAAAAGCTAGTACAAGCACTATCAAAAATACATATCAAACGGTTCAATGAGTACATTATAATTCCGCTGAGTTTTTAAAGGTTACCTGGAACAAAAAATCCACAACCCGGTGAGATCTGCACGCGAAATCAGAGTAGGGTTTATCGCACAAGACACTGCTTTAACAAAATACAAATCACATCAGCGAGTATAATGCCACAATTGCACAATGTGACTTGTAAATTGAAATTAGATGACTCAATTATTATAATAAGTACGACCTAGCCACATACTGAGCACAAAGCACACAAAAAGTTTATATTATTGGATCTGGAATTGGAAAAAACAATGGAAATCACCTTGCTATGGCGAGCAATCGACACTGGGGTTTCGACGTGTTGGCTCAACCGTCGGACACAACCGGTGCGGATGTAATTACGGGTGCTTCAAGTACAGATAGACTGCAAAACACCTGACATAATTAGGCATATAGGTTGAATCAATTCCAGAAGACATTGAAACAGCGGACCGGTTTTTCAGACCAGCTTTCAATATCGGAAAGGTCTCGCACCATGAACAAAACTTGTAATGGAAAACACTAATAAAATAACTTGCTTTCACGCGATAGGGTTGCAGAGGTAAAAAAAATAATAAAGGAAAAAAATGAAGGAAAATTTACCTTCACAATTGACAGAGACGACGGAGGGATACTAGGGTTTCACTGCGAAGTTGGGTGATATATGCAGATGGTGAGCATGTAAATCTAATCTGCTGGAGGGGCAAATTAGGCAGATCAAATTGGTAGATGGGGGTAGAGTTGTAATTTTGGTTTACAACCAGTTTTGTGATAATTCCGTCCGACCTTCCAATCTGGGATGGAATAGTAAGCTGAAGGTGGGATAATGCGCGGGCCGAGATTCGAGTCGCAGGCTACAATCCTCCAAAGTGAACATGGGATCACTCGGGACATTCCATTATATCTTGTCCCATACTCCAAAGTGAACGCTCTCTTGTCCTCATTATTTCGAGACAGGCACACACACAGTTGTAGATAACAACACGCAAAAAGCAAAAGCCTCTTGTCTTGAGCTTTTCTCTTGCCCAAGTACTCAAAATCAATATAAATATTCACCTTGTGAGCTTTGCAGTAAATAATAGGACAATATTAAGCAAGTACTTACTTGTAAACAGCAAAAGAAGAGAAAATGGTACCAGCATATTTTCTCGCCCAAATCTCTTGCCCCTTGAAAAGTCCCTTAAAGTTCGCTAGCTCTTTCTAATATTCCGGTGTTTCACATGGTAAAAAAAGGGTTGTGCTGCGGCGGCCGGAGACGAGTGCGAGGAGTAAGGTGAGGCTTCGGAGCATCATGAAGGGTTTAGTGCTAAGAAAATGGCGGTGGCTGTTTTTTTGAGTTGGGCTATGTCTTTTCATCAATTGTTCTCTCTTTTATGTGGCAAATGCTTTTGATGGCGGCGGTGTGATATTGGCAGGACGGCTCAATCTGTTGGGTTTGCGATTTAGTTTTCTTCCATTTTTAGCCGAGTGTTTGTATATTTTGATGTCTATAATGGATGAGTTTACATTTCTTGGTTTCACATATGTGCAGTGCAACAGGTTCATCTGAATCATTTCTTTTCTTTTTGCAGTTTGACCACTTCACAGCTTAGAGCATATATTATTTTTATATAAAATAGAATTACTAAAATTCTTGGGGTTTAATTAAATAAATAATATATATTTAATTCGAAATTAAAAAATTAAATTAGTTTCAAAAAAGTTTAAAAAAATGTGGCGGGACGCGAATGGGAAAAGCGTCCCGCCCTTCGGAACGCTTCTGTGAAACGCGTCCCGGACCTATTTGTTGCCCCCAAAAGTTTTTGGGGCGAAAATGAAAAAAAAAATTAATTTGGGGGTCGGGACGCTTTCTGGGAAACGCGTCCCGGTAGAAAATGAAAAAAAAAAAAAAAAAGCCCCGGGGTCGGGACGCTTCTGGGAAACGCGTCCCGGGGCTGTTTTGTAATAAAAAAAAATCCGCCTTATATCCCCAAAACCTAACACACGCACACACAACCCACATACACACAACACAGCACACAACACACAACGGGAGGGAAGGGAGCAAAGGGGGAGCAGCCTGTTTTTTTGAGGTGAGTTTTTTTTTTGTTTAATTTAATATATTGTTTAATTAGATGTTAGTTTTAGTATTTAGGTGTTATATTGTTATTGTTGTTGGGTTTATTGTTATTTTTTTTTGTTTAATTTAATATATTGTTTAATTAGAAATTAGTTTTAGTATTTAGGTATTATATTTATGGAAATTGTGAATTATTAATTATTTATGGAAATTGTAATTATTTGTTAGTTGTAGTATTTATCTATTATATTGTTATTGGTATTGTTATTGTTATTTTTAATTAAACCTAAATTGCAATTAGATTTATTTTTAGTTTGTATTATATTAAATTTTGATGTTTTAATTTTAATTTTTTTTTGAATTGTTCATGTAAATTGATTATGGAAATTCTTGACCCTAACTTATTACCTTCTATTTAATTGTTTGTGAATATTTAGAAAGTTTTAGCTATGAACATGTACGAAAATGCATTAGGTTTGTTTGTGAATTTTTTTGTCAATTGTTAATTTCTTTTTGTGAACTATTTTGTTAATTGTTCTTGTAAATTGATTATGGAAAATATTGACCTTTAATTGTTACCTTCTATTTAATTGCTTGTGAAAAAATTATGAATTATGAAAATATGTGATTTTATTAATTTTGTGAGAAATTATTTAATTTTGTTAGAAATTATTTAATTATGTGAAAATTTGAATTTATTTGTTTGTGGTGTAATTATCAATTACGTGAATATTTTGATTTTATTTGTTTATTTGAAAATTTGAATTTATAAGAAATTACTAATTATGTGAATATAAGAATTTATTTATATTTTTAGAAGTAAGCTCACATAGGCGAATATGTCTTCTGGCAATGAATACGACGTGTATGCATTAATTTTACGAGACGAGAGTGGATATGCAAATGTAGAATCCACCGAGCATCATTCCCCACCGGTGATTTCGGACTACCCCGCCGATTTTTTCGGACCAGATGAAGGAAGCGATTCTGAAAATGGTTTAGACGAACTARATGATGATGGTCATGAAACTGACGAGGAATTCTTTCAGTTGGGGGGTAGCGTACCAGATCAAGAACCTTTTGAACCTACCTTGAATGAACTTGAACTTGTCCCTACAACCCATAGACGAGCGGATGGAGGCTCCGCACTGTACAAGAACATAMCATTTTTCGATACCGTATACRGAGACGTTCCTATCGATTCTATTGGTGTCCCTCATCCGGACTTGTACTACAATAAAGAAGAAGGAGTGCTGAGAATAGGCATGATATTTAGAGATAAACGTCATTTGATGTGGGCTGTCAAAGATTACTCCGTGCGCTTCGCCAAGTGTTCGTATAGAGTGGTAGAAAGCAATCMTRTGATGTSRAAAATTGTTTGCATGTCGAGTTCACTTGGTGAGAATCATGTAGATATGAACGAATCATCCGAATGCGGTTGGTGGCTCCGCGCTAGTTTTCGGAAACGGAAGGGTGCTTGGGTAATCACAAGATTGGGTTCTGAGCACAGATGTCTCGCATCTCGCATCGTTTACACGTAAAGATCACCCCAACTTGTGTAAAAATTTGATTGCTATGCTCATTACCAGCCACGTCGAGCAGGATCCGTCATATAGCGCCTTACATGTCCAGCAGGCTGTCAAACAAGAATATGATTACCTTGTGCCATATCACAAGGCGTGGCAAGGGTTGTCTCGGGCTCGTGAAAATGTGTACAGAACGTGGGAGCAGTCGGTCCAATATTTGCCAAAATACATGGAGGCATTGCAAATGTACAACCCGGGGACAGTGGTCGAGTGGCGACACAAATCTTCAGGCATACCCGATGTGCACATGCTAAGATTTGTATTTTGGGCATTCCGACCATGTATCGAGGCTTTTAAACATTGTCGCAAGGTGATCAGCGTTGATGGAACCTTTTTGGCTGGAAAGTACAAGCACACGTTGATGATGGCAGTTACAGTTGACGCCAACCAACAAGTCGTGCCTTTAGCGTACGCAGTTGTTGATTCGGAGAGTTACAGCTCATGACATTGGTTCCTTCACATGGTTGCAAAATATATTGTTCGAGACATAGAAGGGGTTTGTCTTATATTTGACCGGAATGCCGGACTACTCAGTGCACTAGAACAAGTTCCGGCATTCTCTTCTAATGTTTTTTGTTTGCGACATGTCTCTTCTAACTTCAACACGCATGCCAAATTGGTGAAATTGAAGGATATGTGTTTCAAAGCTGGAGAAGAACTGAGGGTTGCACTCTTTCACAGAATAATGGAGCAGATCAAGGCGCTTGATCCGAATGCATTTGCGTACTTGGATGGCATTGATAAGAGTAAGTGGACATTGTCCCACGACGGCGGCAAACGGTGTGGCATCCTCACGACCAACATGTCTGAGTGCATCAATTGAGTGATGAAGCGTGCTAGACGACTCCCAATAACCACCATCGTCCGAATCACATTTCTTCGAAGTGTTCAAAATTTCTACGATCGTTTGAAAGATGCGACGAGAGTTCATAACATGCAGAGATTTTGGCCTGATAAGATATACAACCTATTCAGAGAAAGACAGCAATTGGGGTCATCTTATGATGTTAGGGGCTTTAATTGGGCGACACAAATGGCCGAAGTCTCTGTGAAGGTGAGCGGAGGAGCTCGTAATCGAATCTTTCGAGTTTCCTTGTCGAGAACAGAGTGCTCATGTGGTACATGGGTGAGCAGCGGTATTCCGTGCTCCCATGCAATAAAGGCGTGTACCGAATTTAGAGCGGATCCTCGTGTTTATGTCCAGGATTACTACAGCACTGCTGCGTACCTACGCACATACTCTGYTGGGGCATTTGAACCGTTGCCCGATTCGGAGGACTGGAATGAGGCAAGTTTTCAATTGGTTCACGATCCAYACWCGAGGAGGCARYGAACAGTTGGAYGACTCAGGGGGAGTAGAATTCCCAACGAGATGGACCAAGCCCAAGTACGCGCAAGACAACGATACCGTGCAGAAGACGTGGCTAGTTCATCACAAGGCGGTGGGCGTTCTATTTCTAGGCATTGATGTTAGATATGGCGGTGATCTCTCCATTAGTCATTTGTTATAATTCGCTAGCACTTTTAGAAGTTGGAATTCGCATTGCTTTGAACATTTGTAATTGTTGGTGTATCCGGGTTTGTTGTTCTATTTCTTTTATATTGTATGCACTGGTCTATTTAGAAAATATATATTTATCTAATCTATCCCATTTATATGGAACAACAACAACAGCAAGGACAATAATAATAAATTAGTGTTACAATAAAAATAGTAATAATAATAACAACAATAACAATAATATTCGTCTAATATCTCAACCTCGTTTCTGTGTAACTACCTTGCAGATGGCATCATCGCTCTTGAGCCGACAGAGTTTACATAGATCGAGCAGCGTTGTAGGTGGACGTATAGATGGGGTTTTGACGATGAAGCGGGCAGCAGGCTATATTTTCTGGGACGAGCGTGATGGTCTTCATCCACGAGTTATGTCTGTGCTACAGCGCTRGRGAYTTTACGGTGTCGCATGTTRCGGGGYGATGTCGAAGTTGGAYGRACACCTGATCRCCGCACTAGTAGAGAGATGGCGCCGCGAGACGCATACGTTTCATCTGCCAGTGGGAGAGGCGACGATCACTCTCCAGGATGTAGCTATTATTTGGGGTCTTCCGATTGAAGGCACCCCGATGATCGAGGATGACGCGGAGTGGAGCAGGGAGGAGTGGGCGGAGTACGTCAGGTACTACGTAGGGTACGATGTGGATTATGAGGCGGAGATGAAAGGTGCGAGCCGTTTGAAACTGAAGGGGTTGAGTCAGCACCTTAGTAGATGACGGCCAGAAGATGACACGCCGCAGGACGATGTCGTGCAGTACGCCCGTGGGATTGCACTCTTGTTGTTAGGTTCGTTGTTGTTGACAAGCACAATGAATAACTATGTCTCTGTAGCCTACCTACGGCATTTTGAGGAGGACGCCACGGCATCGGGTATTAGCTGGGGTAGTGCTGTTCTTGCACACTTATATCGTCAGATGTGTAATGCGGTGGAGGATGACAAGAAGACGATTAGCGGTCCACTGGATTTACTGCAGATTTGGGCTTGGTCACGGATTTCATCTGTCAGACCAGAGATCAAGGGCAGTTCTCTCAACCTTCATCGGACCATTTACGATACATTCGATGACGTCACATTGCCCGTACCACCGTATGGCGCCAGGTATACTTTTCCATTTTAATAACCTTCGATGTATGTTATCGCAGGTGGATTGCGGAGTATAGTTATACTCAGAGCTCTAGACATACGCTGCGAATATTTCGAGAGTTGCTTGATTGGTTAAACGAGTCAGAGGTATAGTAGTGAATAAATATTTCTTATATTGTTAATAGGGTGCGAACTGATGACGATTACTCAAATGTGCAGTGGACATGGGAACCCTACGATTTAGATGCACCGGAGATACAAGTTCTTGGGGAGAGATGTTTGACTCAAAACTGGCTAAGCCAGTGCCCACTTATCTGTTGGTTGATTGTGAAGTACCATTTTCCCAATCGAGTGACCCGACAGTTCGGCATACGTCAGAGTACTCCAGCGAGGATAGATGTTGACGTGGAGGCATTGCACGCTGTCTCTCGGGCACAGGAGCATCATGTTCCATGGACTATGCGTCATCATGCCTGGATCCAGGCTTGGGAGGTACGATGGTCCACGAGGATAGAGGGCCCATCGGTTCAGAGAGATGCGGCAGCGGCGAGCGAATATCGAAGTTGGTATCAACAGAATACACAGCGTTTCATCACTCCTCTAGAGAGACATACAGAGGGAGGATACCAGCCTTCGGACGTCGGCGTCTACGAGGCCATTGTAAGAAATGTTTTTAACTCTTTTCCAACAAATTGAATTTAATTATTTCTTAGTTCTGATATTGAACCATCTATATTTTGTAGGGTACTTGGAGCCAGCGACTCCACCATGTATCCTCTGATGCTAGAGAAGACGATTTTGACTCTTATCGTCGTATGCACACTGTAGTTGACTCGGTGGCTGATGAGATGATGCAGCGCCTTCGTATTCGTCACGAGTTACATGAGGACGTGCCATCCGGTAGCGAAAGACGGAGGAGTGTATCTCATCATGCTTCAGATGAGCATAGGGTATTCCCAGTCTCACACGGGCCATCCGGTAGCGGAAGACGGAGGAGTGTATCTCATCATGCTTCAGATGAGCACAGGGTATCCCCAGTCTCACACGGGCCATCCGGTAGCAGAAGACGGAGGAGTGTATCTCATCATGCTTCAGATGAGCACAGGGTATCCCCAGTCGCACACGGGCCATCCGGTAGCAGAAGACGGAGCATATCTGGGCCGTCCAGGAGGAGTGTATCTCGTCATGCTCCAGATGAGCACAGGGTACCCCCAGTCGCACACGTGTCATCACYAGTCACCCATCACGGTAATTGTGTGATTCGTTAATAACTATTTTATTTGT
Organism: Phtheirospermum japonicum; assembly: GCA_014905375.1. Lineage (NCBI taxonomy): Eukaryota > Viridiplantae > Streptophyta > Magnoliopsida > Lamiales > Orobanchaceae > Phtheirospermum > Phtheirospermum japonicum. The sequence goes on along the minus strand of BMAC01001005.1, from coordinate 205,766 downwards.
CACTCTCTTACGATTAATATTAAAACAATTATCTTTTTTCTGTGTTGAATGTAGATCACGTTGGTGGATCATCATATGACGTGGGAGGTGATTACGTTCCGACGATGGGAAYGTCGGGTTTTTACACTCCTGCATATGTTGGACAGTCATTCACCGATCTGCTACGTGCCGATTATTCGAATGAAATGGTATATCCGCGGCCGGACTTCCAAACGATGCCTATTCCGATGTCGATTCCCACTGAAACTGCAGATCGTGCACATCAAGTTTGGGGTCTCATGGAGCGTGGTAATGATGATTATGATGACGAGGACGAGGAAGAGACTAACCAGGAACCAACAGCCCCCCCACCAAGACATGATCACGATCTACGTAGAATGCATAAGAAAAAGAGATGTGGCACGGGATCACACTATTTCTCGTGATTTGTAATTTATTTTAATTTTACCTATAAAAATAGTACACTTCGATTTTGTGTTCTATCGTTCAGTTCAGAATTCCCCAATCAATAGAGCAGACAGTACAACAACATAAGAAACATCACATCGGAAAAACATAAAAGGAATGCCTCCAATCAATAGAGCATACAGTGCAACAACATAAGAAACATTACATAATAAAAACATAAAAGGAATGCCTCCAAGCAATAGAGCATACAGTGCAACAACATAAGAAACATTACATAATAAAAACATAAAAGGAATGCCTCCAAGCAATAGAGCATACCGTGCAACAACATAAGAAATATTACATAATAAAAACATAAAAGGAATGCCTCCAAGCAATAGAGATTTATTATTACAATAAGACAAAGACATCATACTATGAAGACACAAACGCAATCCACACAGGCAGAGCAGTGTCGAGAAGCCAACGTGTAATGGTCAACGCTACTTCCACTGGTTGAGCCTCCACTGTGGTCTGTTGGGAACACATCTCCAAACAGTACTTCCATTTTTGTGAACAAGGGTTCCTCATCAAAAGCGTTGCAATCGGTTTTGATTGGACAATCCTGCATTCATCATAACAAGTTAGAATATTAATAAAATACTCAGAATACTTTTAATAATTAAAAACTAACATGTTTAACTTACGGGCAGAAATTTCTCTCGTACATTATGATCATCTAAGACCAATTTCAGATTCCCGTTCCAAACAGTACTAGGGGTCCGAACCAGTTCTTTGAAGAACCTGAATCGTTTATGAAGTTGGACAATCCTAGTTGTGATGTCATCTTCAGATAGGGCACATTGATTTTTGAAGCAGCAGTTAAGTWAACACTTGGCTTCTTTCACTCGGTTGTCTGGTAACGGTTCGTCATATGGATTCCATCCTCGGATATCATTCTCAAGGATTAGGAATTTAATTAGACGTTCATCTCTGAAAAGTGTCCACTTAGTGTTGAATTCACACCCGTAATCGAGTGTTTTCACGCGAAGTGTAGGAACGCCATCTGGGTCGTTGAAGTGGTTTGCCAGTAACTTTTTTTTCAATAAGATATGAAGTAATTGATATGTATTTGCTGATAAATTATCCATTGCCTGTTCCGTGACTTATTTATAGAAATGAGAGTAATTTATCATTGTAATTCTTGATATTATTTTGTGGCATAATTGAGGACAAGACAACACAATGGCAAAGTTGACAAAGCTGCAGGGCATTGATGTGTGGGTGGGCAGCTATTTATTTGGGTTCGGAGCTGTCAGGTTTAAATGCTTTGAGATCGCCCAAAGAAGTCCCGCTCCGACGGCCCGAACTTACGGGAGGAGGTGCAGAATAGTTATCGTATTGACAAGACAACACAATGGCACAGCAATTATAGCTAGGAAAAGCTGCAGGGCATTGATGTGTGGGTGGGCAGCTATTTATTTGAGGTTCGAAGCCAAACAGTACCATTTGACAAGACAACACAATGGCACATCAATTATAGCTAGGAAAAGCTGCAGTGAATTGATGTGTGGGTGGGCAGCTATTTATTTGGGTTCGGGGCCACAATGTACCATTTGACAAGACAACACAATGGCACAACAATTATAACTAACAAAAGCTGCAGTGAATTGATGTGTGGGTGGGCAGCTATTTATTTGGGTTCGGGACATCAATGTACCATTTGACAAGACAACACAATGGCACAACAATTATAACTAGCAAAAGCTGCATCTATATATATGTACACACAAACAAACTTATTCAATACACATAAACTATACTAGCTAATATGGCCAATTTTGACGAAAACCATCCACATGTTCTAAAAATAGACAATGATTACTACAATGGACCATGGACCATGGAGATGGAACGAGCCATTTTGGTATTTTTGGGCTCTCAGAATGAAGGGTATCGAAGAGGTGCAAAAAGAACACACGTTATCATGAGCGTCCCGATGGTAAAATCTATGCTCGAGCGTCGGTTCATGTTTTCACCCACTATTGCAGAAATTTACGACCAGATTGAGGAAATGGAAATAAGGTACCGCTGGTGGAAGGCAAGACTTTCTGAAGATGGTGTTTTTTTGGATGAAGAACGTCGGTTGATGTGTATTGATACCATTATCAATAATAATGTCTCTCCATCCTATGTAAAGTCCACCCAGCTGTGTACATCTAATTATTTGGTTTATGTTGGTTTCATTTSAATTACTAACTTTTTTTTTTGTTCATAAAGAAATACGGTGAGGATGCATCACAGAGGTATTATTTGTATGACATCCCACCATTAATGAAGACCATGGAAGAAGCTTTCAATTGATGTGTAATCAATGTATTAGGACTCAAATGTGTAATAAAATGGGATCATAAATGATCTTAGTTCGAGTGTGCAACTGTGCACTATGTTTAATTTGTAATGTTTGTTTGAATTTGTCACGTCATCTATTTTCTTATTTAATCAAATGTGTAATCTTTTRYTTTTTCTTATTCAATAAAATTATTTCTTCAATATTTATCTAAAATTGCTGATGACAATACCACACATGTATCAATAGGTTTTTCAGCTTTTCATGTGATAAGACTTGACATTATTCCACACGTTTTTCAAATAAACTTCTTGTAATTATAAGACATTATTTATAATATGTTTATTTATTTTAATTAATAAYTTTTTTAAATAAATTATAAATATAACTAAACCTTAAATGTATATAATATAAATAAATAAATAATTTGTGTATYAGGGTTAGGGTTTGGGGATATAAGGCGGATTTTTTTTATTACAAAACAGCCCCGGGACGCGTTTCCCAGAAGCGTCCCGACCCCCAAATTAATTTTTTTTTCATTTTCGCCCCAAAATCTTTTGGGGACAACAAATAGGTCCGGGACGCGTTTCATGAAAGCGTCCCGAAGGGCGGGATGCTTTTCCCATCCGCGTCCCGCCACATTTTTTTTAACTTTTTTGAAACTAATTTAATTTTTTAATTTCGAATTAAATATATATTATTTATTTAATTAAACCAAATTCTTGGATTCGAAATGAATAGGGGTATTATTGGTATTGCAAACTGTTTATCCACCCCAGCAGGGCGGATACAGAATCCTTAGATTGGGGAGGCCGCGTATTAAAAGACAAAAATAATTTGGTGAAATGACGAGAATCGATTCGTGTTATATTAAGGGAAAAAAATATATTTTTAACCTTACGATCAATTTGAGAGAATATGAAATAAAAAATAAGAAGGAAAAAAAAGGGCTAGAGAGGGGTGAAGGAAAATAAGAAATATTTATTTTTACTTCTAAGTTGGTACCATTAATTTGTGAGAATGGTAAGGAAAAAAAAAGGTAAAGAAAAATGAGAGAAATCATTTTTTTTTTTAGTTTTATATTTTTGTTTTTTAAGGTATGAGAAAGAGAAAAATAAAAAGAAAGAGAGACGAGTGATGTTTCTAATTCTATATTTTTTATTTTAAATTTAATTAATTAGAAAGAAAAAAATAAAAGGAAAGAAAAATAAAGGATAAATAATATATGAATTAGTGTATAAAAATAAAGTAAAAAGAAGGAAATTGAAAAGAAACAAATGATAAAGGAGATAAAAAGAAAGATAAAAAATTATAGAAAAACAAGAGATAAAGAGAAAGAAAAAATAAGGAAACTAAAAAGAAACAAATGATAAAAAAAAAGATAGAAAAATAAGAGATAAAAGAAACAAAAAAGAAGAAAAAAAGGAATATATAAAGAAAGATAAAAAAGATAGAAAAATAAGAGATAAAAGAAACAAAAATTTTTTTTGAAAAAATGGACAAGAAAAAGAGTTGAACCATGGACAATTTGAGAAGAGATTAAACACCCAAACCACTAGACCAAACTACAAAACTTTAAATTTGGGGAGACCAATTTATATATAAATACAAATAAAAAAAAATCATAATAGTTTTAAGATTTTCAAATTTTTGTGGGGGGGCCATGACCCCCTCAAGTGACATGGTGGATCCGCCCCTGCACCCCAGGCTAAGGCTAGGCTGTTGCTTAGAGGCAACAGTTGATGGGATACCATCAATTACAAGCTCGTCCAATATTATGTATCTTTGAATTTGCAATACCCGATCTTCTTTCTTTTTTTTATTTATTTTTTATTTATGAGTTAGGGGGATAAGGGTGGGTATACCATGGACCCAGGACCATCTAATAGGGTGCAACGGGTCCCCAATTTCATTCCACGTCGGCAAACAATTAGACGCCTGCAACAAAATTGGACGCGCCTCTCTTTTCAACCCTCCGTTCACGCGCCTTTCTTTTCACCAAAAGTGAGAAAAACCTCTGCAAATTCTCGCTATTTCAGACGCTTCGATTTTTTCACCAAAGTTTTTTCAATCTCCAAGCAATTTTCAGACGCTGCAATTTTCATCTTCTCCCAGAAGTTGAAATAATTTTCTTCAAGCAAATATCATCTTCCATCGGACGCTGCAACAATTTTCTCCGAACAATTTTCATCTTCTCCGCCTGTAAGTTTTTGATTTTTCTCCTTTTCAACTTTCAGTTCAGTTCACACACTGGTACATGTTTCAGCATCGATTGATGATGTTTCATCGTCGACTGATAATGGTTCATCACAAAACGCTTATTACTTCATAAAATTTAATTATATACTTTCGATTCTTCGGATTCTATGGTTTAGCCATCAATTGATGTTGATTCATCTGTATTTTAACTATATCCTTTCGATTCTATAGTTCAACCATTGATTCTCTGTATGATGATATCTGCATGTTCTATGTGTCAAAAATTGTGATAAGATTTATTTGTACATTTTGATGATATGTGCAAGAACAGTCTGATGATATGTGCAAGAACAATATGATGATATGTTCCAGATCTGAGCGATGATATATCATTTGTGAACATCATATTACTTTTTTTTTTCTGCGAATATATGAGTTTTCATATAGTAACAATGATATGTGCAAGAACAATCTGATGATATGTTCCAGATCTGTAATGATATATTTTATATCTGTATAATGTTATATCATTTTTGAATTTTATTTTACTGCAAATATAGATCGACTTTATGATGATATATACAATCTTTATGTGATGATATATTCATGTTCTGTGTAATGATATGTTTTGTAGTTTTTGATAATATATATATGTTCTGTGATTAAATTTTCATGTTCAATGTGAATATATGTGAATGATATGTGTATGATATGTATATGATATGTGCATATTATGTGTGATATATGTATAAGATATTTGTGATGATATTTTCATGTTCAGTGTGATGATAACTATATGATGTGTGTGATAATATTTCCATACTCTGTGTGATGATATGTATATGATATTTGCATATTATGTGTGATATATGTATAAGATGTTTGTGATGATATGTCATGTTCATTGTGATGATAACTATACAATATGTGTGATGATATGTGCATATTATGTGTGATATTTGTATAATAATCTTTGACTTTGTTTTTATCTTTTTATTTTTTGTGTTTAATTATAGATATGAAGAAAGCAACCAATTTACAATTGGAGCAATTACATACTCCAATTGTAGTTAGTAATCAACAGGGTATAGGTCTCACTCTTCAAGAGGAAGACCTACAGAGAAAGATATATGAAAAAAGCACAAAGGGGAGGAAGAAGAAAAATTTGATTGAGGCAACATCGATGGTTGAGAAACATCCTTCTTCTACTCTGAAAAAGAAGAAGCAAGAAAAAAAGAAAATACCTATTGAAGCACCTGATGCAACAACAATTGTCGATAAACTCAGTTCTGAATTTGATATAGTGAAAAAGGCCATAGAGAATCAGTTAGAAATCGAGAAGGAAAAATTGATTGTCAAGCAACGCAAAACACAGTTGCCGAAAACTGATTTTGAAAAAACTGCTTCTGCAATTCAAGTTTTCAAACGGGGTGTTACTCGCAAAAAGAGTCTGACTGTGAAGAAAACACAATTACAAAAAAAGAAAAAGGTTTGCTATTTTTATTACTTTTCTACTTTAAAATAATATTTATATTACAAATTAAAATTAACACAGATACACTGATATATGGAGGTTGCACCCGTTGAAGACACAGTTGATATACAGATTGCACCCTTTGAAGAGAAAAAAATTTAGAAAAAAGAAAAAATAAAACCAGTTGAGGTTTGAATTTCTTAACAATAATTTTAATACACTATTGTCATGTTCATGTGATGATATGTAAATAATGTGTTTGATTATATATAACTGGTGTATCTGATATATGTGATTATTTGTGTTTAGTGTATTAGATGATACGTAGTTGATGTATCGGATGGTATGTGGTTGGTGTATATGATGGTATGTGTTTAGTATATGTGATGGTATAGGATAATATGTAACTAGTATAAGTAATCATATGTGGCTATTATATGTGTCTAGTATGTATGATGATATGTTCCTCATGTATAAGATGATATGTGATTGCTTTATGTGATGATATGTGGCTGGTGTATAGGATGATATGAGATTTCTATATGTGATGATATATGGCTGGTGTAAGAGAGATATATGGTTGTTTGTGTTTGGTGTATTAGATGATATGTAGTTGGTCTATGAGATGGTATGTGGTTGGTGYATGTGATGGTATGTGGTTGGTGTATGTAGTTGGTGTKTAGGATAATATGTAGCTACTATATGTGTCCAGTATATATGATGATATGTGCCTGGTGTATAGGATGATATGTGATTGGTGTATAGGGTGATATGTGACTGCTGTATATGATGATATGTAGCTGGTGTATAAGATTACATGTGATTGGTGTATGTGATGATGCTTTTGTTTGTGTTTGATGTAATACATGGTATGTGGTTTGTGTATGTGATGGTCAGTTTTATTTATTTTTCAGGTTGTACTGCAGCAAATTCGTAAAAGAAAAGAACCTGCATCTGACTTAGCTAATCCTCCTCCTCTTCAGAAAAAGAATTTTTTTTGTAAATTTAACCTAGATCATATCCGGTTTAGGACATCTCCTAACCCTCTCTTCAAACTGATAGAGCATCTGAATGAAGAACAGAAAGAGGCAGTCAGGGAAATCGGATTTGCAGGAATGTTGAAGTTATCAACTCGAGAAAACCATGCTGAGTTGGTAACATTTCTGATACAGCAGTTTGATTGCTTCAGATGCTCAATTAAATTGGAGAGAGATGAATTAAAATTTGAGGAGGAGGATGTCGTGTTTGTTTTTGACTTGCCGTTGGGAGAAAAATCTGTGACAGAAGCTTTGTCTGAAAAAAGTATTTTGAAATTATTTACATTAATTATATTAACTCGCCTTAATTACACTATAACATGTACGTATCCTAAATAATTTTATTTTTTAATGCATGTACTAAAAAATATGATGAAAAGTATAAAGATTTGGTAAAAGAATGGCAGCAGCGGTGGGGGGTTACAAATGCTGCCCCTTTTACATCGAAAATTGGTGAGGCTCTCCAATCAAGAAGTGACTACGGTGATAACTTCAAACGCGACTTTGTCGTGTTTGTTGTCACTACCATATTCAAGTCACACCAGAATCGCAAAGCCAATTACAAGATTCTGAAATGACTTGAAGATGTGAACGAAATCAGCAATTGCAATTGGTGCCATTTTATGATCAATTGCCTGATTTCGTCAATTGAAGAATGGAAAACAAGCACAGCATTGAATAAGTTTTTTGCAGGGCCCGCAATTTTCTTAATGGTAACCATATGTGAATTACTACTGAATAAAGTGATATAAAATACTAAGAAATAAACTTCTCTAATATTAATGTATTTTGTGTATTTTGTGCAATTATGCTATCTTGATAGAATGGAGTTTAAGGTGAGGCGGGCAAATTCAAGAAGATTCCCAATTTGCTCAAATTGGGGATCAACAGAAATGGAAAAGAGAGTCAGAGGAGAAAAAAAATCTGGAGGCTTTGGAAGGGGAAAGGTTGTAGAAAGATTGTTGAAGAATGAAGACGATAACAAAATGGTATGTGTTTAATTCTGTGTTTAAAGATTTGGGAAAGGTTTATGTGATGGTATGTGCATAGTATGTGTGATGGTAAGTCTATGGTTTGTGTGATGATTATGAATATGTTATTCTTTATATTTTACAAGCACTGGTGATGAATCTATATATGAGATTTGTGATGTTATTAATGTAATATTGATTTCTTCTTTCTGGGATTACAAATGAATTTTTAAAAAGTTATTGATGATGATATGTGTATGGTTTATGTGATGGTATCTTCTTAGTCTGTGTGATGATTTGTGCATGGTATGTGTGATGATACTTGAATATGTTATTCTTTATACTTCACAAACACTGATGATGAATATATATTTGTGATTTGTGATGTTATTAATGTAATATTGATTTCTTCTTTCTGGAATTACAAATCAATTTTAAGAAGTTGTTGATGATGAAATGTGTATGGTTTATGTGATGGTATCTTCATAGTCTGTGTGATGGTATGTGCATGGTCTGTGTGATGATAGATGAATATGTTATTTTTTATATTTCACAAGCACTGATGAAAAATATATATTTGTGATTTGTGATGTTATTAATGTAGTATTGATATCATCAAGAAGGCATCCAAGGATCTGGTAACTAATCTACCTTGGTCTGGACTATCACCATTGGAAGAGAGAATTGACACCTCTCTCTTTCTTTTGACTTAGAGCCCTTACAACAATTTATATAGAGGTTCGATCGGTTCACGACTATCATTTCACCGTTGGAGTCGGAGGCTCGTGAAAAGCTTCCAGAATTCCAGCGCAGTTCATCTTTTCTCCGTAATCGCCAGAGTTAGAAAGTCTTTCATCATAGTTCTCGTTGATAATACTTTTATACGAATTTAGTAATCTCTAAACCTTGTTCTTATTGCATAGTCTTGAATTTAATGATTGGTAATTCTTTTTTGGATATTAAGCTTTGGACATTTTTGGTTATGAATAATTGTATTCGAATTCTTGTGGATGATTTGATGAATCGTTGTTTTTGTAAGTCTAATTGATTTCTACCATTGTGATTTGGTAACCTGATTGATGTTTGATCTTGTTAGAATCGTTATTCGTGATGCATGCTTAGTGTTCGACGAAATGTCTGAATGTTAATTAAGTGGAGTAGTTATTTCGTACAATTTTAATATAGTTAATAATTGGTTTCGTGAATCAGTTGCACAACTTCTGCGAAGAGGTTGACACCCTCGTAGCAAGAATAATTTCAAGTTTTAGTTTATTCAAATCAAGTTTGTTTGAAATTTTCGAATCAAAAACCCCTTTGATCGCGTGTTTAGTTAAGAACTTGTGTTTTTCTTATAATAGACTTCGTCAATTCCGAATTTCCATTCCTCGAGAGAATCGACTCGGTTTAACTTTCCGGTCTATGGTGATCCCATTCTCTTGCGGGCGAACTAACTCGTTTCCAAACGTAGACATGCATAGTCATACTTGATTTTAATTTTGAAAAGAGGAAACATAAAAGTTCGGACCAGTACACAGTTATTATGGATGAACCAAATGATAGAGGACTACGGTCTACATAGTAGATTATTGACTGTGCTCTGTGATAATTCCAGTGCCATTGATATCTCAAAAAATTCAGTCCTTCACTCACGAATCAAACACATTTACATAAGGTACCACTTTATTTGGGACTTGGTTGAGAAAAAGATAGTTAGCCTTGAGCATATAGGAACAGACAATCAGCTTGCTGACATCTTCAAAAAGGCATTAGATTTAGAGACATTCTCTCATTTGAGAAGAGATCTCGGAATGTGCATTGTCTAAGTCCGTGTTAGTTTTGATGTTATGACACCAAAACTGTGATCAGTCATAATATCTGTTTATGCATGCATTTTTATTTTCTTTTTCATACATAACCTGAATGCATTGAGTCTGGTTGAAAGTACAATAAGGTCATGTGTTGTAATAAAAATGGTGACAAAAAGACTAACCTCCTAAATTAGGTGATTGTGGAACTTTACCGCAGAAACTGGTTTTCCCCCGGATCCAAAAACAAGAGGTGTTAAAAATAATTGCTGAAGATAACCTATTTCTCTTCAAATCTATAAAAAGATGAAGAAAACCTGGACAAAAAAAAAAGATCCAATCTTTAAATTTCGCCTCATTGAGTGATTTTGACGTAGTCATTAACTTGGGTTAAGGGGTCTGTTTTCATTGACTTCACCTAAAGCAGTGTTGGTTATAATGTCATCAATCATGAAGAGCAACACTGATCAAGTCACTAAAACCATAAATTTTATTTTTAACCTTTTTAGGTCATGATTTTTAGGCATCAATTAGGACATTCATACTTTGAGAAGATGTCTTTTTGCTGTGTGTTATGTTGCTTGTGCTTGTGTCTTTCCTGAATTCTCTTAATCTTATTTCAAATCTTGTTAACCAAGTGTTTCAGTGGCGTTATAATCGGACGGTTGGAAATGTAATAAAGGGGTTAATTAGGTGAGTGGAGAATTTCTTTTCAAAATATTCATTCAACTATGATGATGGTTTTAAAATTCAGCTCTATTTCGGTTTTAATGGTTAGAGACGTGTGATTTTTTTTTCCAAAAATACTGAGATAATGGTTTAATGGGTTAAAATCGTGTCCTACTTTTAAGAGGAGTGGAGGGCTATTTTGTTTAGGAAAGAAAATATGTATGTGTATAAAATCAGATATTGGGTAAATAAAGGCTTTTTACTTTACCTTTCTCTCTCCTGGAAACGATCACTTTTTTGGCCTATGTAAGAACCCAGATTTCTTACCGTTTGGCCCACTTCTAAATAATCCTTCAGCAAATTAAACTCTCTAACTCTCAAATCCTTCACCGTCTCTCTCGATTTGGTTGTTGTTTTTGTGCTTTCTTCGAAATTACACTATGTCGAACCCATTGTCTTTGTCAAATGTTCATGAGCTACCGGAGGGCGTGCTCCGTTCCGACGAACAGATTCCTGTAAATTTCCAAAAATTCGGTGGACAAGACATTCGCGAAGAAATGGGTGGTGGTATTCCTCAGAACTCATCATCGATTACAACATCTGCTGAAACTCTGCCGCCACTCGATGTTCAGGATATTTTTCCTACTCCGGCACCTTTCGATGCCATTCCAGAGGTACAGGTGTTTCCAAGACAGCAAGGGAATGATATCGACGTTGACAATGCGCCTCATTTGCCGTTCATCGCTGCCACTTTTGGTCGGGTTGGGAATCTTACCCTGAAGAGATTGCGTAGGTTGTGTAACATTCCTCCGGGAGTCGTTCCAGCGGCATATCCAAAAAGTCAAGCTGGTCCTCATTGCCATGTGCCAATTGAGCACATAAATCTGTCCGAGAATGTTAAGGTGGAAACTGATTCTGATGATGATAAATATGTGCCACCAGTTGTTGCGCCGACAACCTCCTCTGCTCCTCGATTACCAAAGACGACGACTCCTCACCGGAAGCAAACTGTGAGTCTGGCTGTGAAGACGAATCCACCAGCTTCCATCAAGGTGTCTCCATCGTCTACTGCTATGAGCTATTTGAGTTCCCCTTTTGAAATTGTTGATTTCTTCACTAGAGAGGTTACTAGTTCCTCCAGTCCGTTGACTGCTGATCCTCCTCTCACTCCAGTTAATTTGGCTCAACCAACGCCTGAACCTGAGCTCTTCGATTACTCGCCTGACTTTGATGACGCATTTTGCCTTGGTAGTTGCTTGTCTGCCATAAGAAGGGAAAAGAGAAAGACCAATGCTACCAAGAAAGCTGTTGATAGTTCTAATGTTGTTTCTCCCATAGCAACACCTTCTATAGTTGCTCCGCCCGTCAATGTTGGTTCTGGTGATGTGTCACCAAAACCAACATCTCCTGCAACTGACCCTGCCTCTTCTTCTAGCTCTGGATATGCTGATTTTGCTGCCCCTGACCATGCATCGCCCTCATCTGACCAGCTCTTTGATGATTTTGATGAAGATGAAGCTTATGGGGTTGAAATCGAGGATATTGGTGCCTGTGTCACCAAAGTTCCTGGCTATGGAAGAAGAAGGGTTGTTTTATAGTTATCAAAATCGAGGGATAATTGCTGAACGCCGGGTTCCAATTGATGTTTTTGAGAAGTAGAATGTGATTTTTTTCTTTAAGCACAAAGGTATGTATACCACTGTTACTACTGCTATTCCCTTTGTGAGTAATGTCAACCTTAAGTTCTATGCAAATATGTTGCCGTCTGTTGTTGATTCAATGTCAGTGAATTATGGGAAAGTGTCTGTGCGTGGGAAGGTCTATTCTTTCACTCCTGACTTGATAATTGAGCTATATGGAACTGAGTCATATCATGGTGACTTGACTGTGGATGACATGGATGAGGTCATCGATTCTTGTCTGGTCGGCTAATGAAGAAATGGCGAGACCAATTACCTTGCACCGTCTTCCCTCTCTTTATTCTGTTCTGCATAAAGTAGGAGTTTTCAACTAGGTTCCTACCAAGAATGCGACGGTGGTCACTCTTCCTTAGGCGGTGTTTTTATACAAACTTGGTTGCGGCATTACATTCAACTTTGTCCAGCATGTCTTTGAGTCCATCACTAGGTTTGCGATAACCAAGGCCGCGTCCTCTCTATGTTTTCCATCTCTTATCTACAGCCAGTTGGAGAATCAAGGTTTCAGGCCTGACGTCGACGGTGTGCTCACAGGGGAGGCCGACTGGTTCTCTTTACGTGGTTGGCACTTGACTGAGGCACGCGTAATTGATCTTCCTTGGCTTGCGCCTCCGCGAACTGTCGACATTTCAGGTGACGATTCTGATGTTCCTAACACCGATTCCAACATGGTGCATTTTTCCACTCCAGTTGTTCGGGCACAGTTAGCTTTGATCGATAATCAAATTGACCAGCTGCAGGCACTTCGGGGATCTTTGATGAGGCCCTTTGCATTCTGAACAAAAAGGGGGAGATGGTGGAACTGACGATGCTGATGGTGAAGTTGCCAAGGTGTTGGCTAGCTTGGCCAAGGCTAAGAGAAGAAAGGAGATCGTGTCTAGGAACAAGAAGTTGAAGAAAATGAAGAAACTTCTGAGGAAGAGGAACGCTCAGGGTGAAGGAACATTGACATCTCCTCGTCAGTCGAAGAGAGTTCGCAGTCAATAAGTTCCTATGCCTTTGCCTTATTTTCTGTTTTGATTAGTGGCTGAAAAACAATGTTTGTTTTGATGTTAGTTTGTTTTATTAAACAGTGTTCATTTGTTTAGGGGGAGTTTTTTTAACTTAGGGGAATTTTAAGTTTGAATTGTTAGTTTTTGAATTTATTGCGTCGTAGATATTTTGTCCACAAAGACAAAAGGGGGAGATTGTTGAGAATTTTATTCTTGGTAATTTTTCCTTTTTTTTTTCTTAGTTGTTTGCCTTTCTTGGGCACAAAAGAAATTAGGACTCTAGATTTTGTTTCCTAGATTGTCTAGGACTTTATTTAGTTTCCTAGATTATATTTAAGACTTGGTTTTATTGTTTACCAAGTATATGACTCTTTTATTTAAGACAAGGAAGAGACACAAGAGGAGTGATCTTTTTTGACGCACGGATTTAACGAAGTAGGATAACGCAATCATCAAGGAAGAACACAAGCAAGTTACATACTTGAAGCCATTGTCCGAGATCAACAAAGTTTTTCGAAATTGCATGACCAATGGAGAAGATCATCCGGCGACAAGTATTTTTAGTATCATAGTGTTTGATACTCTATCTTTTCATATGTTACATTATATCTTTTATGTATGATCTTGAACAAGAATAGTAATATAATTTTTGGGTTTGTACACCCAAGTTCACAAGCACTTTTGCTTGTGAACAGAATTTAAATTGCTGTGTTCAAATTACATTTATAATTCCACTTCTTATTTTCGTTAACTCTATTTGATGTTAGTTTCGGTGATTGTAACACCGAAAGTAACATCATTTACTGATACTTATTTTCATTAACCATAAAATTACGATAATATCGGGATATGATTTGAACTAAAAGATCTAATGTAATCAACGAAACATATTATATATAAACGTAATATATATATAATATATATATAAATAACGAAAAGAAAAGTAAAGTCGAGGTGAGCGAACTATTTCCTTAAGATTCTTATTGCCCCGTACTACGTGCTCACGGTTTGATAGCAATGAATCTCTCAAGATACAACGACGAACGGAGTTGGACGGAGCAGACGATCCAGTCAACCTGGCAAATGAGAATTAAACAGACAACTGAGCAAAACCCTAACTGCAAGCTATATGATGCGTGAGGCAGGTACGATTATGATATGTATGCGAGAGCTCTCTTAGAAACATGTTTTGATGTATGCATTGTGTTTTTACACTATGTAGGGTTGGTATTTATAGATTTGAGGGACCCTTAAATAAGGTAGGAAATCTGTAGGAATTTGGATTCCTAATACAAGCCAATCTCCTTATCTTTCTCAATAAAAAAGACTTGAAAGCTTCCAGAAGAGGCCCAAACTAATTAAAGCCCAAGGAATTAAATAGCTTGTGGTCCATCATCTCTAATAATTCAATTTCCATAAGATAATGAATAACATTCATATATCGGACATTTCCTATCTACTTAGGAAATTCCTCACCCTCATTACCATCCAAATGTACAACCTTGGTCATTGACTTTCACTCACCCAAATAAGAATTTGTGAAAGTAAATATACCACAATAATTTACTCGAAACGTAGATTAATAATTCGATGTTCGTTTACAAAATTAACGACCCATCTACATTTGGAATATTTGGTCAAAGCTACCTATAACTTTACCAAATCCAATTTCCCCAACAATCCCCCACATGAGTTCAAAATCAATTTATGATGCATGTGACTCAATTGCTTACATCTGGCTAGGTAGCTTTTGACTTTGAACCCACCGTAGTGAAGTACCACCGGATAAACCCACGGCCTAGTTGACAGTGTTATTGAACTATTCCGATTCTGAGCCTACCGAGACAATGATACTCACATAATAACGTTTACACCAATTCTGTAAGTTCTAAGTTTTATCCATTTTGGCCTTGGAACACTCTTGGATTCTTAAGTGCTCCGATCGATGCGGCCACTCCTCTGCACTTAAATAGGTGACCTTGTCTATCAGAAGTATCCTGCTATACTTCACCTTTATAGGTATAGATCGTCATTAAAAGTCTAAGACTTACCTTATGCCACAGTCATCAGGATATCACTTGGATATGCTATCTAGGGAAATAGGTTTATCTCATGGCTAGGTACCAAGTGTTCAGGAATACAACAGTCCAAAGTTTTATTTTTCCCATTGAACCAAATTCTTTGGATCTCCAGTCATCATGGTTGGGTTTCCACTAGACTATTCCTTTGTGTGGACTTTAAGCCCATTCCCTCTACCATATAATTGATCTCAGTTTAAACGGATCCAATTTATTTTCCTTTGATTTCACACAATCAATAGAAATACCTCTTAATATCAATTCTCTAATGGTATTGTATCTTCGACGAATATATCGCGAATTACCGTTATTCATTTTATTATAAGCCCTCGTGATAGCAACTTGATTATCGCAGTGTATCATAATCACTGATATGGGCTTCCTCCAGCATGGAATATTCTCGAGAAAATCTCGAAACCACTCAGCCTCTTCACTAACTTTATTTATAGTTATGAATTCTGATTCCATGGTGGACCGGGCTATGCATGTTTATTTAGTGGACCTCAAAGAAACAACACCTCTACCGATGGTAAAACATACCCACTCGTAGAGTGTGAATCTTTAGAATCCAATACCCAGTTAACAACACAGTACTATTCTAGTACTTTTAGATATCTCGTGTAATGCAACCCATAACTTAGAGTATACTTCAAGTATAGTGATACTCTAGTTAGCCCTATCCAGTTGTCATTGTTCGAATTACTCGTGAACCTACTTAGTTATTTCACTGAATAAGCTAGATTTAGTCTAGTACAACTATCAAGGTACATAGAACTTCCAACAATCCTACCAAATTCCAGATGAACAACTGAGTCACCTTTGTTTTTCACTAAATGAAGGTTATCGTCAAATGAAGTTTTAGCCATTTTGTCATCAAACCCATCACACCTTTCCAGTACGCTTTCCACATAGTGGGACTGAGAAAGTACTATGCTGTTTGATTTCTTATGATCTTGATCCCAAGAATCACATTGGCTAACCCCATATCCTTCATATCAAAACTGTCCTTCAACATGTTCTTAGTACTTGAGATCACATCACTTGAGTTACTCAATATCAACATGTCATGAACATAAGACAAACAATGATTAAAGAGTTAGGTGTGTTATTCACATAAACACATTTATCGCATTCATTAATGCGAAAGCCATTGGTCATCATCACAGTATCAAACTTTATATGCCATTGCTTTGGTGCTTGTTTCAATCCATACAGTGATTTAACAAGTCTACACACCTTATTCTCTTGACCTGGAACTTTAAACCCTTCAGGTTGTTCCATATAAATCTCTTCATCACTCAAAACTCAATCTCACATCTTTTTGGTGAATTTCAAGATTGTGCAGCGCAACAACCGCCAAATCATCCTAATAGAAGTAATTCTAGTTATAAGTGAGTAAGTATCACAGAAATTGTACCCTTCTCTTCGTTTAAAACCTTTGGCTACCAGCCTAGGTTTATACTAATCAATCAAGACATCAACTTTGTACTTTATCCTTAGGACACACTTGCATCCTAAAGGTTTTATTACCATGGAAAAGATCAATCAACTCCCATGTATGATTCTGCAAGACTGAATCAACATTGATGGCTTCCTTCCACATAGAAGCATTAGAATTAGACTGGGATTCTTGAAGAGTATGAGATTCATTATCTAACAAATAAATCGTTTAAGCAGTCCTAGCCCTAGATTCATCATCATCACCATCTTGTGATGCAACTAGAACTACAAGAGGTATTTCTTCATGTTCAGCATCACGAGACCTCTTGTTAGAACCATCACTATTTCCTTCGCAAGTATATATGTGTTCAAAGAATACTGTATTTCTTAACTCAATGGTTATTCCTATAGTCACATCAAACTTGTGTACTAGGAATCTATACGCAGTGCGCATATTTAATGAAGCAACAATCGACTGTTTTAAGTCATATCTTCACTTTCTTTGACTCTAGGACCCTTTCCTTAGCAAGCGCCCCCATATTTTAAGGTAACGGTAAGCATAAGCTTTACTTTTCCATAATTCATATGGAGAATTTTCCTTTTCCGTGTGGGTAACCTATTCAAAATATGGTTAGAGGAAAGGATCGCCTTCCCCCACATATTCGTGGTAACCCTGGATTTGACTAACATAGCATTTATCAATTCTCCCAGGGTTCGATTCTAGTGTTCAACGACACCATTCAACTTAGATATATAAGGAACAGTTGTTTGATGAATTATGCCATATTCAACGCAAAATTTCTCACACGGTACAACATACTCTTCACCTCAATCAATTCGAATTGCCTTAATTCGAGTTTTAAGCTGATTCTCAACTTCATACTTGAAGACTATGAAAACATCAAAGACTTTGTCTTTGCCCCTTAGCAAATAAATGTCACAAATTATTCTGTAGTCATGAATGAAGGTAATAATTTACTTTTTGCCTCCTCTAATTTGCATAAGTCTTAAATCACATTCCTTGATGTGAAATAACTCTAGAGGTTCTTAACTCTTTCCACCAAATGAAAAGATACTTTTGGCGTTTTAGCCTCAACACAAATCTCACACTTGTGTTTTAAGTCAAAATTGACATCTAATTGTAAATTCAATTTTATCAATTTTTTTGGACTTTATAATGGGCTTTATATCATAGCCTCAATGCTAGAATACCCAATTTCCAAATGAGCACACAAAACCAACAATTATGACTTTTCATAATCTTCTTTTGGCTTTTCGAGCTTTATTTTACGAATTCAATACTCTTATGAGATCATTTATCTCATATTAGCTATCTCAATATCCTCTCAACGAGGTCACATTTTTCACCATTGAAAAATTCAAGTGATATGAGAAGCTCCCACAACTAAATTCACAAGATTCAATTATTAATTAAATCTACATTTAATTGACATAGGACTCTATAAACTGTACTCACACAATGAGTTCACGTTTATAAGTTTATAGAATTTCTAAGTCGAACTAAATCGAGCTTAAAGTTCACACTTTAATAAATTTGAAACCCAATTAAACAATTAAGCCCCACAATTTATTATAAATCTAGTCCGAAACTAGACTTTAATTTATTGAGACCAAATAAGTAATATTTTCCCAATAAATACGACCCATCAAGGACCCGTATTTCTTTCAGTTTCTTTTTCACAAGAAGAACCAACGACTGCTACAATTGCAACCCAATGGGCCTTATTATCATTCAGGCCCAAGCTTAATCTCTATTAAATTCCATTACCAATTTTCGGCCCAGGACTAAACTAGTCATTGCCAAATATTTATTTAAACCCAAGGCTTAATAGATTAGGCCCAAGTTTTGGAGCCCAATAATTAATTAAAATTGTTCTCGTATTCAACCCAAGAGGACTTTGACCCAGTTATAAATAAAGGAAACGGGTCCAATAAGAACCAACCAAGGCCCATGGCCTAATTTGACTTAACCTTTAATATTGTGCCCATAGAATACGGCCCACATCACTTTCAGTGAGTGATTCTTTAAAATTGGTGAGCCCAAGGCCCATGTCCAAATAATCTAATCATGGCCCACTAGCTCTTTCATTAATAATACCCCAGGCCCAAGAAAACTGATCTACCATGGTCCAAAGCCCAAAAGTAAAGACCTAGCAGTCTTTCTTCTCCAATAGAACACCCGCCCGCCGCCATTAACAAACGCAAGAACTTGTGGCCTCCTCCCACGACGGACCGGCTTCATCGCTTTCGCCGGTACGACCAGCGCCAGCAGCGACATCACCACCCTCGCGGCGCTGACCAAGCCATCACCATTGGAGCTCCAATTGCCGCTGGGTTTTACCATAAATCGGCAGTCAACAACAGAAGCAACCGACATTAGCCAATCAGCGGTAGCTCACCATTACGACACCGCAGCCGATATGAACGGTCGTTCCTCGCTGTAGCTAAAAGGCAGTGATGGCAAACCATGGATGAGACTGCTGCCGCCTCATCCTCCGGCACTCGTCCATCGCCAATGGCAATTGCTTATGCCGGTGCCTCCCAGATCCAGCTGTGGGCTCACGCTGCCACACGCCACCACGTACATCAACATGAGCGGCACCCACGTGCCGGCTCGTGGCTGGAATTGGCCCACGACTACGCGTGGACCAAGTCGACGGTCCACCGCCTCGGCCAACAACAAACAGCATCAGCCACCACTTCACCCATCTCGATGGCGTCGAGATTGTGAAATATGAATTATACCAACAATGTATAATTCCAGATTTTAACTAATTAATTCCAAGGTTCCATGATTTAATTACATCCGTGATATTACAAATTGAATCAGAAGTCAAAACTTAAGGTTTACGTAAATCCCTCAATTTATTTGATGTTATCTTGATATCTCCACAAAGGAGAAGCAACAACTTTTTCATTTTAGTACGTCAAACTTCGTGAATTGGTGTTTTGAATGATGTTGGGATATTCCTTCGTCTTTCTCCATCTTTTCCATCAGATGTTTAGCTCAAATCACAAACAAAACAATTATTAGTTTTACGAATAAGAATCTTCAGCTATTGGGTAAACAGTAGTAAAACTACGATAATATCGGGATATGATTTGAACTAAAAGATCTAACGCAATCAGTCAAATATATTATATATAAATGTAATATATATATAATATATATAAATAATGAAAAGAAAAGTAAAGTCGAGGCGAGCAAATTCTTTCCTTAAAATTCATATTGTCCCGTACTACGTGCTCATGGTTTGATAGCAATCTCCGTACTACGCGATAATAATCTCCGTACTACGTGCTCACGGTTTGATAGCAATGAATCTCCCAAGATACAACGACAAACGGAGCTGGACGGAGCAGACGAATTGGGCAGGCAACTGAGCAAAACCCTAACCGCAAGCTATATGATGTGTTCTCCTGGAAACATGTTTTGATGTATGTATTGTATTTTTACACTATGTAGGTCGGATATTTATACATTTGAAGGACCCTTAAATACGGTAGGAAATCTGTAGGAATTCTTAATACAAGCCAATTTCTATATCTTGCTCAATAAGAAAGAATTGAAAGCTTTCAGAAGAGGCCCAAATTAATTAAATCCCAAAGAATTAAATAGTCTGCGCTCCACCATCTCTAATAATTCGATTTCCATAAAATAATAAATAACATTCATATATCTACGTAAGAAATTTTTCACCCTCATTACCATCCAAATGTCCAACCTTGGTCATTGACTTTTCACTCACCCAAATTACGGATTTGTCCATCATCTCTAATAATTCGATTTGCATAAAAATAATGAATAACATTCATATATCTACTTAAGAAATTCTTCACCCTCATTACCATCCAAATTCTTTCCTTAAAATTCTTACTGTCCCGTAATACGTGCTCACGGTTTGATAGCAATCTCCGTATTACGTGATAACAATCTCCGTACTACGTGCTCACGGTTTGATAGCAATGAATCTCCCAAAGTACAACGACGAATGGAGCTGGACGGAGCAGACGAATTGGGCAGGCAACTGAGCAAAACCCTAACCGCAAAGCTATATGATGTGTTCTCTTGGAAACATGTTTTGATATATGCATTGTATTTTTACACTATGTAGGTTGGTATTTATACATTTGAGGGACCCTTAAATAGGTAAGGATAATCTGTAGAAATTTCTAATACAAGTCAATTTCCTTATCTTGCTCAATAAGAAAGACTTGGAAGCTTTCAGAAGAGGCCCAAATTAATTAAAGCCCAAAGAATTAAATAGTCTGCGCTCTATCATCTCTAATAATTCGATTTCCATAAAATAATGAATAACATTCATATATCTACTTAAGAAATTTTCCACCCTCAATACCATTCCAAATGTCCAACCTTGGTCATTGACTTTTCACTCACCCAAATACGGATTTGTCCATCATCTCTAATAATTCGATTTGCATAAAATAATGAATAACATTCGTATATCTACTTAAGAAATTCTTCACCCTCATTACCATCCAAATTCTTTCCTTAAAATTCTTATTGTCCCGTAATACGTGCTCACGGTTTGATAGCAATCTCCGTATTACGTGATAACAATCTCCGTACTACGTGCTCACGGTTTGATAGCAATGAATCTCCCAAGATACAACGACAAACGGAGCTGGACGGAGCAGACGAATTGGGCAGGCAACTGAGCAAAACCCTAACCGCAAGCTATATGATGTGTTCTCCTGGAAACATGTTTTGATGTATGCATTGTATTTTTACACTATGTAGGTTGGTATTTATACATTTGAGGGACCCTTAAATGAGTAAGGTAATCTGTAGAAATTCCTAATACAAGTCAATTTCCTTATCTTTCTCAATAAGAAAGACTTGGAAGCTTTCACAAGAGGCCCAAACTAATTAAAGCCCAAGGAATTAAATAGTCTGCGCTCTATCATCTCTAATAATTCGATTTCCATAAAATAATGAATAACATTCATATATCTACTTAAGAAAATTTTCACCCCCATTATCATCCAAATGTCCAACCTTGGTCATTGATTTTTCACTCACCCAAATACGGATTTGTCCATCATCTGTAATAATTCGATTTGCATAAAATAATGAATAACATTCATATATCTACTTAAAAAAGTTTTCACCCTCATTACCATCCAAATGTCCAACCTTGGTCATTGACTTTTCACTCACCCAAATACGGATTTGTGAAAGTAAATATATCATAATAATTTACTCGAAACGTAGATTAATAATTCGACATTCGTTTACAAAATTAACGACCCGTTTACATTTGGAATATTTGGTCAAAGATATAACTTTACGAAATCCAATTTCACCAAAACAAATTAACATTTTTTGCTTCCAGAATGTGAGGTTCAAGCCCTCCCAGATAATCAGATTCCCGCTGGCGAATTACCTTAATGTTCTATTTTCGTATACTTTTAATTTATGAAATTTTATTTGCAAAAAAGAAAGAAAAGGATCAATATCGTTGTAGCATGTTTTAATTGTGTTCTGTAATTTTAGGTTTAGAATCAATGGACAGAATGGTAGTGGATCTTATTTTTCTAAGAGAAATGCGTTTGAGATGCCTGATGGTAATCATTGTTTTCAGATTCCAAACGATGCCTTCAACCGGGTCTTGTTTGTATTTCGCGATCGGGACTCACTTGGATGCTGCTCTTTGTATCTCTATGGATATATTTGGCCTTTTTTGTCATGCAAACTTTTTACCATAGGATTTGGTTACCATGATGTTGTTTCACTATGTTGTCATTTTCATGTAAGTTTTCACCTATGGGATTGATGATGGATTCCAACTAATCTAAATCTTGTGAATTAGACTAAATTCATTTATATTAATGTGCGTGTTGTCATTGTTTTAGATTCCTAGGTGTTGACGTTATAATGGAGTTCCAATGTTTTGATCTTTGACTTGGAGTTTGGATGACAAATGGATTTACATGGCTTATGATGCAGAGGTTGTTGTTGTCTCTTTGGCCTATTTCTACCTTTTTTTTCGTGACAACAAAGTGCATTATTTTATTGGCTCCGTATACCATGCTAAAATTCTGTAAAAATAAAAACGTGTTTTCATTGATTATGAAATGATTACATGATTTGGGTATTTATACCCCAACAACTACTTTGCTGCACTTTAGCTAAGTGATCAGCAGCAGAGTAACAAAAAATTAGTTAACCCTAACTGTAATTAGTTACACAAAGCTGACTTCTAACTACTTTGACACGTCAGAACAGAAAATTAAGAGTTTGTTAATAATTTTCTTCTTTTCTTCCTTGCTTTTGCTAGATTCAGGGATTGTTTCTTCTTTCTGTTTGCTTTTGGTTTCTAGGCCTTTTTATGAATTGGTTCCCCTCTATTTATTTGGATAGTTTGAATAATGTGTCCCAAAATGGAAAACAAGTAAGACACAATTTATGTTAGAATCTGATACATATGGTTTAGTAATTTGATAAGTAGTTTTAGAAAATATAAGAAAAGTATGGGTTCAATAATTTAGTTCTTACTTTTTACAAATCATCTGGACCATTGTTGGAACAATCTTGAAATTGTCTTAAAACAAATACGAAATAACAAAGGTCTAATAAGAGTTTACTTTTCCACTATTTAGGTTTTAGAGAAATAATATAAAATTTACTATATTTAATTTTCATTATTTAGGTTTTATAGAAATTATATAAATCTAGTAGGATTCATTTTTTCATTGTTTAAGTTTTACCTATTAAAAAATAATTAATTTTAGAAATCATCATTAGGCAATAAAAAAAAGATTTTTAATTAACTAGGCAAGGGACTTATGACAAGGAATTATTACTGTTAATTAGTATCCCACTCAACGACATTCATAATAGCAAGAACAAAAAGTACAATAATACATCCATCCTCGTAACAATGGAAAATTTATTTTAATAGTTGATTATATTGTTTTAAAAAAGTATCATAATATTGTTCAGTATCAAACATTTATATTTAAGTTGATAAAGTTATCAAAAAAAGTACAAAATTATCCTGATCGGGACTTTTTTGCTGATGTGGCGTGATTCAATACTTTCTTATCATTTTTTTTTAATTTTAAACATTAAGTAAAGAAAAAAACCTGAGAAAGAAATTCATTTTCGTTCATTATATTAACCACATTCAAAAAAGGTATGTGACATTGGCCATCATCAAACCACATTCTGCGAAGTTGATCAGTTGAGACATTTTTCCTGACTTGGCATTATTCTATATTTTCTTATCATTTTCTTCAATTTTAAACATAAAATTGAAGACAAATCCTATTTGCCCTTCATTCCTTTTACTTGAATCAAATTAATATATTTTTATTAAATCTCCTTTTAACTTGAATTAAATTAAATATTTTTATTAATTTTTGTAAAAAAATCAGTGGAAAAATATAAAATATAAAGTAGATCTTATAAAATTATAAAATAAACGTAAAAATTTTAATTTTTTTTATTATTAATAAGATTTTAATTAATAAATCAGAAATAAATATAAAAATATAAAATTGAAATTTATTACAAATATAGATATTTATATGAAAAATCTAATTTTATTCATATAAAATTTTATATATGTTTTATAATTTTATTTATATTTAATTTGTATTAGTATTATTTGTTATATTAATAATTATTTTTATAATATATATATAATTTCTATATTTAATTTATAATTTCTTACTATTTATTTTATATTTTTATATTTATCTAAGAGTTTTAATAATTCTTTATTGATTCAAATTTTATTAATTAGATTAAAGGAAAAATAAAAGAAAAAGAAAAGGAGGGCAAAACATATTTTGTAATGTTTATAATTATAAAAAAATGATAAGAAAATATAGGCACCATGCCTACGTAACAAAAATCTCGACCAAATTTTTTTTTTGATATTTTTTGATCAATTGGCCAACTTAGTGGATGTGGTTTGACAATTGTCAATGTCACGTACATTTTGTGAAATGTGACCAATATAATGGATCAAAATGAATTTGTTTCTCAGTTTTTTTTTTTCAATTAATGTTTAAAATTAAAGAAAAGTGACAGGAAAGTATTGCATCACGCCATGTCAGCAAAAAAGCCATGATCGGGATAATTTTATATATCTTTTTGATAATTTTACTAACTTAATGTAGGTGTTTTGGCACTAAATAATATCATAATATTTTTTGGCAAAGTGGAAAATATAATGGATTAAAAAAAGAATTTTCCCTCATAATGACAAACTGATTTAAACATAGTAGGATACTTGGCAAAACAACTGTAATTGCACGAGTATTCGTTGCTTAGATCACAATGAATATGTTGTATGGCACTTACACAAGCGCCACCTAACGAACCCGAGACTAAAAAATAATTACAGCACAAAAAAAAAAAAAAAAAAAAAAAAAGGCCTTTGGCATTTTTAATTAATATTGAAAACGTGGCAGTGTTTTCAATAATTATTACTGCAAATGGAGATAAGAAAAGGATATGAAACAATCATTAAATATGAAGTAATTATGAAAGAATTTTAGAACAAACATGAAACATTCTTGAAACAATTTTTAACTAATTAATTTATTATAACAATTTGATACCTTAGGATCCTCTTTTGAATTCCTCTTTTGAATTCCTGACTCCGAAGTTAGGATATTTGCTTCTTTTGCATTCGACCCATGTGCTTACACTTCTTGTGCCACCTCACTTTATTTAGATTTTATAAAAATAATATAAATTAAATAAGATTTACATTTCTAATATTGAGGTTTAGAAAAATAGCAACAATCTAGTAAGGTTACCTAGGGTTCACTTTTCTAATATATTAGTTTTATAACTATTAATCGGAGATAAGAAATAAACAAGAAATAATTACGAACTATCGCTAAACAATTAATTTGAAATAATTATGAGACCTCACGAATTTCCAGAGTTGTGTTTCAAACAATTGTAAAACATGCACTAGCACCACCTCTAGAGTTGTGTTTAAAAGAGACCGCACGAATTCACCCTAGTCATTTTAAGGTCAGAATGACCCAAATGTTCTTGCCGCTTCAAGAGACCCTCAATCGTCTGGGACTAGCCTTGATCCTTTTTCTCATCCGCTTTAGGCTTCAAAGCACCTGTCATAGCGTCATTTCTTCAATGTAAATCTTGTCCCTCTACAGGAACTCAAAATACATTTTAGGTCTCCTTTTATATTTGACTCTGCAAACGTGTGTCATTTCTGATATTGGTTAGCACCATGAGGAGTTTTGTTGGGGACCCAGCTTCTATTGATGTTTTTGTGAAGCACTTAATGGAACTTCTCAAGGGTTCCTACTCTCCTTTATTCACATTATCCTAGATAAATATCTAGGTATCGTCCTAGTCCAAGATACCAAAAATTGGGTTGAATGAGTGGTACATGTCCTCCCAAATCTAGATCGCTCCTGTTTCTAGAGATCAGAAGCATATCTATGTCTGGTCTCGTAGTGTTAGTTGAAAGTCTTACTCAACGTTGCATCCAAAGTGTTATCACACATCACCATCATCATCTAACTCTGCATAACATACATGGCCATGCACCAGAAAATGACAAGGAAGCAGATAAGATGCAGCAATGGCTCATTGTCTCTAGCAATCCATCAGCTAGGGTTAACCTGTCATTTGTACGATCCAATACCCCCAGCTACATGTAGACATATTCTAGAGTATTCTCTTGCTCCTATGAATAAACTATTATGTAGCACTTGTCTTTATCATCTTATAAAAATCAAAATTAATATATATGTGAAGCTATTCTCTCTTTCTATTAATTATCAGCTTTATTTGCTCCCAAATATAGAAACTTTGTTTGTTTCACATGGTATCAGATCAAGTGGATGACTTGACTCGGCTTTGCCTGTCGGTCCTTTATTATCTTTTCTATTCTTTCCTTTTTCTAACCTGAGATTATGTCTCAGACTTTTGCTGCACCTGTCACACACACCAACTGTTTCAGATCCAATTGTTCATCTTCAGAGTCAAATTAGCATCAAGTTTAATGATAATAACTATTGGAGACAACAAGTCTTGACAGTTATTAGAGGATATCGTATGTTAGACTTTCTTGATGGTACTCAGAAAATACCAAGTGATTTAAATGATGAGAGCATCACTAATCCAACTTATTTTAACTAGATTCGCCAAGACCAACTGCTAGCCTCCTGGCAATTATCATCGCTTTACATCGAGAGGTTTTAACAAGGCCTAAACATATGCTTTTTAGTCAAAGGTCCGATGTAATTGCATCGGAGGTGACAAATCATCCAAATGATGCAGCCTTCCATAAAAAGAGTACATGTGCACTAAAACGACAATCAAAAGCAAAAACACATAAATTAGCAAAACCACCTGATAGGGGGAGCAAGATGTCGAAAGTATCTTCAATCCAGCTCCAAAGGTGTTGCGCTAAACAATAGTCTGTGAAGATGCGATTGACCATCTCAGAGCTCGCGAAGCAAAAATAGCAAAAAGAAGGACCAACGAACCCCCACCTGCGGATCACGTCGAAGATACCAAGCCGATTAAAAATCACCTTCGAAACAGTGATAGAGCGCCGAGCGGGAATATGAGATGACCAAATCCAACTGCTCCTCCGAACCATGAGAAACTTCAGACGGAGATTGTCGTACGCAATCTTGGCCGAGATGTGCCCATTAGGAGAGGTAGACCAGACACGCTTATCCTCGGTGTGGGGGACAATGGGAAACCAAAACATGTTAATGACAATGTCAGTATAAGTGGCGAGGAAGGTCTCTGTGAAGTTCCAAACTCCAGAGAAGAAGTAATCGCGATCTTCTGAGAGAAGCGAGGCTTGAGAAACTCTGGAATACTAATGTGGGAAGTAATGGAGTAATCGAGATAGTTATCCCACCAAAAGCTAACCGTAGAGTCGCTTCCAGAAATCCAACGCGAATTCTCCATAATGCTAGTAACGTGACCCCTGATGCCTCCCTAAATGGACGAGGAGCATGAGCTCGGGGGTGACCATTCATCTTAAAGAAGCGCTCACAGAGAAGACGATAGGCCATAGAGTCATTATTGGGCAAGTTATTAGCAAAATTGAAGAGGAAGGAGGAATTGGCGATGGTGACAGAAAGGATACCAAGGCCGCCTTCCTCTCGAGGGGCACAACACTGGGCCCAGTTAGCAGTACAACGCCTACGGTTAGAAATATTGCTAGACCAGATGAAATTCCTAATAACAGTCTCAAGCTTGAGGATAAGCGAGGTTGGCTATTTGAGAATGAGCATAGAATGCACCGTAGTGCTAGTAATAATCGAGTTAACAAGGCAGATACGACCATCTTATCGAGGATCAGTCGAAGGTGAATAACACGAGGGCTATAACGGAACATCGGGACGCCGAGGTAGGAGGCAGGGGGTAAGCCCACAGAGAAATTGGAGACCTAACAAATGCGTCTAATAACGACAGCGGTCACCATGGAACCAAAGTAGATCTTAGATTTCTTCGAACTGAGAACCTGTTTGGAGAAATCCCCATAGCGACGGAAGATATCTAAGATGAACCTAGAATTAAGGCTCAAAGCATGACTCATAACAAAGATATCATTTGTTTAAAGAAGGCAGGTCAGGAAGCAAAGAGAGTGACCGGCTCGAAATAGAGAGATCGTGCCTCACTCAGCAGCAAAACAGAGGGCATGTGCAAGAACGTCCTCCGCGATGGAAAAGAGAAGAGGAGAAAGGGGATCCCCCTGGCGGACACTCCTAGTGCAACTAAAATTGCTTGCAGCGCTACCATTTAGGAGCACCGAGACACGAGCTGAGTGAAGAAAGGTCTAAACCTACCCAATAAAGAAAGCAGAAAAACCGAAGCGACCAAAATCAGAAATCCCCAATCCAATGTATCAAAGGCTTTACAGATGTCGATCTTCATGATCATGTTCTTACCAATGGTGCGGGAGGACAGGCAATTAAAAGCCTCAGAGGAAACGGCGATACAATCATCTACTTTCTGGGAATAAAACCAAACTGGAAATCCTAGATCACTTTACCAATGACAACACGAAGACGGGTAGCCATTATCTGAATAATTATCTTAAAGGAGAAGTTACTAAGGGCGATCAGGCAGAAATCTACCACAAGAGAAAATATGGCATCGTGAATCTCCAAATCACTCGGAGAAGCAAAAAGGAAGATATTAGACTAGGAGTCAACAACTGGAAG
Source organism: Phtheirospermum japonicum (assembly GCA_014905375.1). NCBI lineage: Eukaryota > Viridiplantae > Streptophyta > Magnoliopsida > Lamiales > Orobanchaceae > Phtheirospermum > Phtheirospermum japonicum. Next base: position 176,442 of record BMAC01001005.1, on the reverse strand, counting down.
TAGGAACTCGCCAATCCATACAGGGGCCGGAAGAGGGTTGGTGGCGGAGAAGAGACTCGAGAAGAAGGAGATGATGTTTCCCTGAACCGCATCAGGGGAATGACTGACCACTCCGTCAATCAAGAGAGAACCGATGGAGGATTTTGTGACACTAGCCTTAATGTTACGATGGAAGAAGACTGTGTTACGATTGTCATCCGTGAGCCACTGAGCCCAGCTCTTCTGTCGAAGAACACTAGCCTGAGTTTCAAGCAACGAAGAGGACTGGACCTGAAGGGAAATCTCTACATCGATGTCAGCATCGGAGTACCCTATGTCCAGGCAACGAGTCTGTAAGTCCATAAGCTCGGAAAGTTTTGACTCCACCTGACGATGAACATTACCAATAGACTGAGCGTTCCACTCCCAAAGAACTCCGTGAAGGATACACAATACAATAAGGTTACTAGCCTGGAGGGGGAGAGTCCAAGCCGTGATGATGAGGGAACGGAGACCAAGCTACGAAGTCCAGAAATTTTGAAAATAGAAGATCCGACGGTCCGAGGTGGTGTTCATTATCCCTAGAGCACTCGATGAGAATAGGATGATGATCAAATCGATTACGGGAAGAAGAAGAAGAGAGGATATCCACCCACACACGAGGGGAAGATTGGGAGGGTGAATTACATGATCCAGACGGGCAAAGTAGAACTCAGAATGGCAATGGCTAACCCTAATGAAAAAACCGCCATTAGTGGAAACCTGCAAAAACCCACCAGCATCCAAAAAACTCCGAAAATCAGAGTCAGAAGAGGAATTAGGAGGGTTACCCCCACTACACCCGTGGGCATCCAAAATAGCATTAAAGTCCTCGATAATCAACAGATGAGGGAGGGGATAGCTCAAGACATCCCTCTAGAGAGAGCGATGATCCAACGCCGCATTGTGAGCATGAACGAAACTAATGTGGAAAACTAGATCTCCGAAGGAGGCCCGGTGGAGGATAACCTGATTCGTGGAGAAAAGGGTCGTAGTAGTGGAAATGGTAGATCTCATGAAGACCCAGATATCCAGGATTCCATTATTGCGAAGATTCTCGGCAACAAAGGTGATTGCCAAAATGAGGCATGAATGTTAGAGAAAGAAACCATCGGTTCCGCAATTGCAAAAAAATTGGGATGGTGCACTCGATAAAGTTCCATAAGGATTAAATGAGAGGTAGAGTTACCAATTCCTTGATTATTTCGAAAGAGTCAATACATTAATCAGACGTGGAGGGGGATGGGTGGCGATTCCTCCTATCCATTTGTTCGAAATGAGAAATCTCATGTTCGAAAGTCGCAAGACTAGTATCAGCGTCGTCAAGATCAAACCACCGAATGCTGCCCGTCGTGGACATAAGCCTATGCGGAATAGAGGACCCAGGCTCATCGAGTGTAAACTCGTGAGAGGGATTACTTGCTTTGATCTTGTCCGTAGCACTTTGAAGAAGTAAGTTGGATGCAGTATTAAGGTCGTAGATAGCGAGCGTAAGATCATGAAGGGCCACAAGGGTCCAAGATGACGAGGAGTTAGCTCGAAGGATTGGAGCCGAGCGTAAGTGTGTACACGCATGGCACCTCTGGCTAGAAAGTTGCCAATAATCGGAGGTATCGGGTTTGATCGGAGAGAGATAGTCTAATCCTTCCCTTTAGAACAGACGGAACAACGGTGGGAGGATCATTGTTTTTGGGAGTGGGGAAGGAAGGTTCGGAACCTGAAGGAGGAACCAAAGCATGAGGTGTCGGAGACCCCATGCAGGCTTCACACTGTAATGCATTAAAAGCGTTAGAAGTTGTAATCGAAGGATTAGAGGGATCGAGACAAGGATCCGTACGGTTACGGACCTTATGCTCATGAGAACCAAAATGCTGATGAGAATGTCTGGTGTTAACCGTTTGCCATTCATCTCTATTGACGCTCTGAGCGACACGAGGTTTATAAGAAGGGCAAGAACCAACAAGATGCCCAATAGTTTTGCAAAAAGAGCAAAAATTTAGCAGATTCTCATAACCTATAGAAATATACCCGCAATAACCTTCACGTTCAATCATAACCGTCTCATGAAGAGTATTATCGAGGTTTACCCAACCAAAACACGAAGAAAATGGCCAATAGAACCATTAAAGAAATGCTCATCTATTTGTAAAGCAGTACCAATAACTCTAGCAATATTCAGAATAAATGAACAATCCCAATACTCAATTGGCAACTCATATATACGAATCCAACCCTGAGAAGATGCCAAAGGCATCTTATAGGGGTTGAAACTCGGGGTCCAAGGAAAGAGACGAAAGTAGCTGGAACCGAACGTCCAAACCATCCTGGAAAATGCACGTGCTCTATCGGCGGCCAAAGAGAATGAGATGTTAAAGAACCCTTGCCTAAATGAACAAAAATCCAAGTCCTGGTGGTGTTCAAAGTGGATTTTAGAGAATCCTTGATTTCAACAAGAGTAAGGGGCTTAGACCCTTTCAGTTGAAGTAAACGATCAATGAGGGATCCACGTAACTCTGAGACACGGATTTGGTAAAGGTTTTCATTGATGGTGACCAAGCAGAACTCGCCCTTCTTAATTAGCATCGTTGAAGCCCCCGAGATGTGTCCCCTCGCAGCTTGCGCCTGGAGGTAGTCGGAATTAGGTTGGGTGACCGGGCCGTGCGTACCCGTAGGAAGGGAAGGCTATAGACCATCACTGCCATAAATCGTATGGGTCTGGGTGATAGCAACTGGATGAGGAGTGGTTCCATAATTCGTATGTGTAAGGGCGAAAGAAACGGGCTGCAGAGCGGCTGTAGCTGTGGGGTCAGACGTACAAAAATAGTGACCCAGAAAACCCGAGCCCGTCGCGGTATTGGCAGGTGGAGTGAAGTTTTTAGAAATCGCCAGCGAAACAGTAGCCGGTGGAGGACCCACAGCAAAGGTAGGCAAGCAGTGGTGTGGGAAAGATGATGGCGGAGCAACATTGATGTAACGCCCCGATTTCACTTTAGTTTAAAAATGATTTATATATTTAAAATAATTAAATATAGAAATCTTGTCGTCACAATAAATGTCTAATTTTCATGATTTTAACATAAAAGATTCACATATTTTCAAACGTTCAAGAAATTCGCAGCGGAAATAATCATAATGTAAATAACCAAGTTTTCAACAGTGGATAAAACGTAAAACAAGATTAAAACATAAATCCAACATCAACAGTTTTCATTCCCCTCCTCGTTTCCCTTTCATTCGATATCTTCATTTGTACCTGAAAAACACGTCGTTGATTTGGGATGAGCTCAACGTACTCAATARTTACACTGACATATTTCAACTAAATCATAGAACTCAAAAATAGCACATTGAACCACATAATTCATAGAATAGCATATTGGAATACATAGACATTGACTGCAGCTAGAAACGCGATAACAACTTGTACGGCTACCGGTTCTAATTCATGGTTTTAGAAGAACGTCGACTTTGACTGCGCAGCTAGAAACGCGATGACAACTTGTACGGCCACCGGTTCTAATTCATAGAATAGCATATTGGAAATACATAGACATTGACTGCAGCTAGAAACGCGATAACAACTTGTACGGCTACCGGTTCTAATTCATGGTTTTAGAAGAACGTCGACTTTGACTGCGCAGCTAGAAACGCGATGACAACTTGTACGGCCACCGGTTCTAATTCATGATTGGTTTTAGAAATTACCTTGACTGCAGCTAAAACGCGATAACAATAGTTACCGGTTCTAATTCGTGGATAGCACATTGGGAAAGACCCTTGGCTATAAAATTTGATTTTTGAATTAAGTCGTACTCTAGATTACATGTGCCGATTATTAACCATCCGCTACCAAAGTTGCCGAGCCACCACCAACTACAAAATCAATAACCCACGTCCAAACCCAATCAG
>BMAC01001005.1:96124-163998 GCA_014905375.1 Phtheirospermum japonicum | reverse complement strand
CAGCCGATCGGTTGCGATGGTTGCCGGATATTAGGATTTAAATAAAAAAAATAGAATAAAAAATGGAAAGAATGATTTTACCTGCCTTGCCTTGCGGCTGAAAGTGTGCAGAGTTGAAAGTTGGGAGTGAGGGTTGGAGAAGACGGTGATGAAAACGGCTGAAGGAAAAAAAATAAGATTTTGTTTATAAATTAACTAGGATTTAATTATGGAAAGTTAGGGTGGAGTCTTGGTGGGTTTGGGCTTGTTCGTTGGGCTTGGTTTTCAAGTCCGAAAACAAAACGATCCACTAGACGACTTAAGTTTTAAATCGAATAAATCCGTTGTCACCCAATAGTATTTTATAATTATTAAAATAATTATAATATAAATAAAAATTATAAWAATTTTAGAAATCGAAATTATTTCATAGACGACTCAATAGTAATTTAAATAAATAACTAAATCACTAAATAATTATAATAATTTCTTAGAAATTGATAATATAATTTTATTTGAAATCGAACTATAAATTCGTTTAAATAAAATTCTTAGATTATTTAAAATTAAAATAGGAAGTCGTATTATGGCGACGAGTTTGTGACTAGAATTATATTTTTAATGCATKATGATAAATAAATAATTAAATAAATATGCATTGGATGTATGGATGTTACAATTGAGGTGAGAAAGGTTGGACAACCTAGGGTGTGCTTGCGCCGTAATCCAAGGGAAAGAAGGGTAATTTATGTGCCAAATCGTCATATTCAAAGCTGCTCAAGTACATGCAAAGATGATAACACCCAGGCTACTTAGAGGCTTTTGCATGAAGAGATTTTTAATTGACGCTACATTTAAGGTTTTGCGAAATCATTTGCGTCCAAGTACCATTTTAAAACATATAGAAATAATAATTTTGAAAAATTTATGGACTTATACACTCTCAAAGACAAGAACCTCAAATCATACATAGTCAACTTTGACAGGATAAACCAGACAAACACAAATAATTGCAGGAGTAGCAATCAATCACGTTCAAATACTAGCTATTTCAAACCACGAATTCAAATTGCGCAATTATTAAATATAAATCACTACTTAAATACCCTACCCCTCATTAAAAATCAGGCAATCTCTGAATTTCCATAAGAACATATAAAAATTCAAACCAAAAGAGGAAAGGAGTAAGAAAAACGTACCTGACGACTAAATAGTTTAGCCGCTCTAAATAGAACTCTGCAATCATCAATCATCCCGAATTGTGTGATTTAAATTGTATTGATTAACAAACTTATCAAGGTGGGTTTCCAAAAGAATCTCATCCATGATCAGCTCTCAAAATCCGCGGCCCATGAATTAAATTCGGTAAATGGCCGAATCTGCGTTGGCGTGGATGGCCATCGACGCTGGCCATCGATCGACGGCTGCTTCCCGTTCCCTTGTTTTTTCTCTCAAATGATCAACATTCTTCAGTGAGAATTCCTCCATCTATTCTAAAAATAAAGAAAAACAAAGCAAAACACGACAAAACACAAAAACCAAGAAACCTAAAAGAGGATAGAAAAAGTTCGGGTTGCCTCCCGAGAATCGCTTGTTTAACGTCGAAAGCTCAAATAATCATATGAGCGATGCTATCCAGGGTCCAGAAATAAGTGACGGTCGTGCCACGCCTTAGTGTTCTCCAAGAACAAGAATTGGCGATGATAATCACCAATGTGGGCACGAGAATCAAGTTTCATGATGAGAGAAGTGAAAACTTCATCTAGCTTTGGTGGACGAAAGCGAGAGTAGTTGATCACCTCGAAGATATCAGAAGTAAATCGGAGCATGGAGCGATGCTTGGTCACCGGAAGAACTAGAAAATATCTCGAATAATAGGAACAATCATCAACCCATCCAAGCTCCTTTGTTTCTTCAATCACTACCTCCACACTTACAAAAACACCAAATTCCATATCTGGGTTTAAGAAAGGGCGATCGGGCTCCTTCTCGACCATCTCTTCCACCACCTCAAAGTTAAGAATTAACAAAGTATCAGGCGAAAGGCAATGTGGCTCCATGATCTCACCCTCCTCCAAAACCGGCACTACCACTTCACCATCTTCACAAAAAGCAAGTAAACTCGACTCTTCAACACCCATCGGGAACTCCAACGGCAACACACCTACACTATTATCCAAAACATCATCAAACAGCACAAGAATAGCGATCTCAATAGAATCCTCAATAACCTTCTCACACACCTCTCCCAAACGAGCTTTTAAGCTTAAACTGTTAAATTCCAAGGCGGGCTCTACCACATCAAATATCAGCAGCTCGTCAAAATGAGGTCGTTTTACCTCATCCAGAGCTTCATGAACAGTTATGGTTGAAGTGGGTATGGTGTGATGATAAAAGTTGGGTTGTTACACAAAGGAGACAAGGGATAATAATCATTGCTCGGATTATAAGAATATGGTTCATGAGGGGCATATGGATCATTATATCTCGAATCGTGATATGTGGTTGGGGGAAATAAGGCTCGAAACTCGGATCATAAGAATTTGATGTACGAAGAGCAATCGGGTCGTAGCTCGAAGGATAGGAGTCGGGTGGAGCATACGAATCATAGTTCCCGCTAAAATGATCGGATGCAAGTGGGGTGTATTAGGGGTTAAGGCTAGGATTGAAGTGGTCGGGTGAAGCATAATGATCATCCAGGCTCGAATTGTGTGAATTTGGAGGTGGGGCCCATTCAGGTGATTAGAACATCCCCATGAACCAATTGTACACTTCCTGCCACGTCTCGAAGGAATCGGGATCTGAATGTATCAACCATTTTCTTTCCCAATCCTTTAATGTGCAGAGGAATAGTCGCACCTTCACTTCATCCCTCGTAAGGCCTAAAAGAGGGAACGCCCGAGTGATGGCCTCGTACTCTCGAATGAACTTCAGCGGATCCTCGCTTGGAAGTCCATGGAATACCGGGAGTTGCTCGTAGTAGAATTCATTCGGCTCGTACTCTCGCATCGCTGGAGTCAATCGAATGGTCGATCGAAGATCAATATAAGGGTATGGGTTACCGTACGGGTTAGACATTCTCTCTTTTTTTTTGGAAACGGTTGTCGAATCTCGAGACTTGGTCATCGAGATACCTTGAATACACAACACTCAACACACGAGATTAAACACACTGGTGGAAAATAACAAATAAAATAAGAGAAATAAACGAAAATCACGAAGAGCAAACACAAAAATCACAACCTTTAGCCTTCCCTAGCAATGGCGCCAGATTTTGAATCGATTTTTTTACACTTACTGTTTATTAAAACAAAAAGCCCGTCCACAAGAGAACGGAACAGTTGTAAGTGGCAAGTTTGACTCAAGTCAAATCTCTCGAGGAAGATTAGTCAGAAGCTCTTTTAGTGTTTGGTTTCACGAATGAGATAATAACGAAAAAGCTAATCTAAACACTCGGTCATTTTCTGGTTTGAAAGTTGTAATAACTAAGACGAAGACTTAAACGATGAATAAATAAAATCAAAAGCTTTGAAAAGATTTAAGAAAATGAGGGTCTAGAGCTCTAGAATCGTCTCTACGACCAATAGGCATTTCATCAAACACTTTGCCTACGAGCTAGGGTTGTTAATCCCAACTTGTAAATTAAACACCCAAAAATCCTAATTGATGGTTCTAAACGATTCTAGGCACTAGACCCGTAAGTTTTAGCCAAGAATTATCAACAAATTCAATATCATAAACTCAACGCAAGCACAACGACGCAAATTCAAGAACATAGCAAATCCAACAAGAGAATTCATAATCTAAGTAAATAAGAAATTCGAATAATAAAAGCGATGAATTGAAAGCTTACTAATTAAGGAGAAGCTTATCAACGTTCAAACGAGAACTTAAACTAACGGGAATGAAACTATGTCCAAAAGGCGTGCATAAATTAACTAATCTAAAATCTATGATCTAAAATCTACTAAAATCTGGAAAACTAAAGTTTGAATTGAAAAAAGGAAAGATAAAAGTGAAAGAAACAATGAACATTCTTGGGTTGTCAGCCCCAAGAGGTTCGAGAGGTGAATCTCGTCCCATGAACCAATCGTGTCTCTCCCCCTATCCCTCTCTCCTATTTTCTAGCCGTTCCCAGCTCTTCTTTTAAAGGCACAAAAGTGGGGCTGTTCTTGTTATGGGTCGAGGGCTCTAAATTCCCGAAACTGTGCTGACACTGAATAACCCAGTGTGGACAACATACCCGGTGTCAGCGGTAAAACATCAAATCGAGGCCTAATTTCGTTAAAACTCCATCCGCAAGCCCACTCTCATCCATCTTAAGACCAAAACACTTCAAAATACCTGAAATAAATATAAATACAATAATGAACTTATCAATTCACCCAATCGCAACAATTACGATCAATACGCGGTAAATAAGCCGGAGATACATAAACATGAAATATGCTCAATCTATCTAACCTATACTAAAATTAATAAAAAATCTAACTAAAATACTACCTAAATATATATAAAAATCAATACAAACGCATACGAATCAACTACCGCACGCTTTATTGGTTTGTTCGTCCTCGGAGAAATGATAATTTCAAAGAATAACAAGTATAAAATTAAGCTCAAGCAAAGAGTCGTGTTGTGCTACATAGATAATTTTGAAAATATAGATAATTGCAATGCAAACTCAAATGCTAGACCCTTATTAAATTATCGCTACAAAAACAAAATTTTGCATCCTGACAAAGGGTAATATATATGTGTACGCTCAAAAGCACTCAAGTATTTTTTTTGGGGGGGACGTGTATATGCTCAAATCATCAAAATAATGCACAATAAACAAGTCTTGAAAATCAAAAACTTCTCCATCGCATAATAAGTGTGTAACTAACAAAGAATCAGAAAAGTCTTTACGGGTTGTAATGTAGGCTCTTTGAATGGATATGGAATATATAAGTCGTGTGTCTAACTCACGATCTAACTTGACCAATAACTCACAAAACTGTTCTAATCATGAAGCAATGTGCTTCACCTCATTCAAACGAAACCTCACTAAACTCTCATAATGTAGCTTTTATACTTAGGTTATTTCTCAACTCGAAACCCAAAACCGACTTCTAAACAAACCACTTAAACAAGTTAGAAGCTTATGAGACGCTTCATCTTTCAAACTCAACTCGTGCCCCTTAAACATTAGGCGTCATAAGAAAATCAATAATACTTAACCACAAGTCTTTATAAGCATAGGCAACAACTCAACAAGATTCACCATCCTCTTTATTCATCATTTTTTTTATCTTTTATTTTTTTTGAGGAGGATGATCCTTAACACTTATTACAACTTTTTCATAAATCCCTGATCATAATTCCAAAACACAAATAACCAACAAAAAATAACTAACTCTTACCCCACGCTGTTAATGACGTAGGAGTTAACTCATAAACACTCATGGCTATATGAAATGTATATTTGGCTATGAGGGGCTAATTCAGAATTTTTAGTGGCTAATATATCTGGATATGGCCGGAATAAGGGTAATTTCTGTGCCAAATCATCATATTCAAATCTAACTACACACTGCGATTTCAAAGAGATCTCAAAACAGAACCTACTCAAGTACATGCAAAGATGATAACACTCAGGCTACTCACAGGCTTTTGCATGAAGAGATTTTGAATTGACGTTGTTTTTAATGTTTTGAGAAATCATTTGCGTTCAAGTACCATTATAAAACATATAAAAAAAGTAATTTTGAAAAATTTATGCACTTATACATGCGACAAGAACCACAAATCATACACATTTAACTTTGATAAGATAAACCAGACAAACATAAATAAGCACAGGAGTAACAATCAATCACGTTCAAATACTAGCTATTTCAAACCACAAATTCAAATTGCGCAATTATAAAATATAAATCACTACTCAACTACCCTCCCCCTCTTTAAAAATCAGGCAATCTCGAATCGCCATAAGAACATATATAAAGTCAAATCAAAAGAGGAAAGTAGTAAGAAAAACATTCCTGATGACTAAATAGTCAAGCCGCTCCAATTAGAACTGTGCAATCATCAATCTTCTCAAATCGTGGGATTTAGATTGTCTTGATTAACAAACTTATCAAGGTGGGTGTCCAAATGAGTCTCATCCAAGATCAGCTCTCAAAATCCATGGCCCATGAGTTAAAGTCGGTAAACGACCGAATCTGCATCGGCTTTGATGGCATCGATGCTAGCCGTTGATCGACGGCTGCTTCCCGTTGCCTCGTTTTTGCTCAAATGATCAATGTTCTTCAGCGGGAATTCCTCCAAATGTTCTAAAAATAAAGAAAAACAAAGCAAAACACGAAAAAACACAAAACCTAAGAAACATTAGAGAGGATACAAAAAGCTCGGGTTACCTCCCGAGAAGCGCTTAATTAATGTTGAAAGCTCGACGACTCATATGAGCGATGCTATCCAGAGTCAAAAAATAAGTGACGGTCGTGCCACGCCTTAGTGTTCTCCAAGAGCAAGACGGACAATGATAATCACCAAGGCGGGCACGAGTAGAAGGTTTCATGAAGAGGAGAGTGAAAACTTCAACTAGCTTTGGTGGCCGAAAACGAGAGTAGTGGATTACCTCGAAGATATCAGAAGTCAATCGTAGCATGGAGCGATGCTTGGTCACTGGAAGAACTAGAAAATATGTCGAATAATAGGAACAATCATCAACCCATCCAAGCTCCTTTGTTTCTTAGATCACCACCTCCACACTTTCAAAAACACCAAATTCCATATCCAGGTTTAAGAAAGGGCGATCGGGCTCCTTCTCAACCATCTCTTCCACGACCTCAATGTTAAAAATTAAAAAAGTATCAGGCGGAAGGCAATGTGGCTCCATGATCTCACTCTCCTCCAAAACTGGCACTACCACTTCACCATCTTTACAAAAAGCAAGTAAACTCGACTCTTCAACACCCATCGGGAACTCCAACGGCAACACCCCTACACTATTATCCAAAACATCATCAAACAGCGCAAGAAGAGCGATCACAATAGAATCCTCAATAACCTCCTCACTCACCTCTCCTAAACGAGCGTTTTAAATCATTAAATTCCAAGGCGGCTCTACCACATCAAATATCGGCACCTCGTCAAAATGAGGTTGGTTTACCTCATCCAGAGCTTCATGAACAGTTATGGTTGAAGTGTGTATGGTGTGATGATGTAAGTTGGGTTGTTACACGAAGGAGACAAGGGGTAATAATCATTGCTCGAATTATATGAATATGGTTCTTGAGGAGCATATGGATCATTATATCTCGAATCGTGACATGTGGTTGGGGGGAAATAAGGCTCGAAACTCGGATCATAAGAATTTGATGTAGGAAGAGCAATCGGGTCATAGCTCGAAGGATAGGAGTCGGGTGGAGCATACGAATCATAGCTCTCGCTAAAATGATCGGAGGCAAGTGGGGTGTATTAGGGGTTAAGTCTAGGATTGAAGTGTTCGGGTGAAGCATAATGATCATCCAGGCTCAAATTTTTTGAATTTGGAGGTGGGGCCTATTCAGGTGAGTAAAACATCCTCATGAACCAATCGTACACTTCCTGCCACGTCTCCAATGAATCGGGATCTGAATGTATCAACCATTTTCTTGCCCGATACTTTCACGTGCAGAGGAAGAGTCGCACCTTCACTTCATCCCTCGTAAGGCCTAAAAGAGGGAACGTCCGAGTGATGGCCTCTTACTCTCGAATGAACTTCAGCGGATCCTCGCTTGGAAGTCCATGGAATACCGGGAGTTGCTCAAAGTAGAATTCATTCGTCTCGTACTCTCGCATCGCTGGACTCAATCGAATGGTCGGTCGAAGATCAAGATAAGGGTACGGGTTAGCGTACGAGTTAGACATTCTCTTTATTATTATTATTATTATTATTATTATTATTATTATATTTTTTGGCAACGTTTATTGAATCTCGGGACTTGGTCGTCGAGGTACCTTGAATACACAACACTCAACACACGAGATTAAACGCACCGGTAGAAAATAATAATAATAATAATAATAATAAACAAATGAGAAACAAACAAAGATCACGAAGAGCAAACACAAAAATCACAACCTTTAGCCTTCCTTGGCTATGGCGCCAAATTTTGAATCAAACTTTTTACACTTACTTTTTATTGAAATAAAAAGATCGTCCGTAAGAGAACGTTGCACTTGTAAGTGGCAAGTTTGAGTCGAGTCGGATCTCTCAAGAAAGACTAATCAGAAGCTCTTTTAGCATTTGGTTTCACGAACGAGAAAATAACAAAAACGCTAATCTAAACACTCGGTGAATTTTTTGTTTAAAAGTTGTAATAACTAAGATGATGACTTTAAAAGACTTAAGAAAATGGGGGTCTAGAGCTCTGAAATTGCTTCCACAACTAATAGGCATTTCATCGAACACTTAGGCTACGAGCTAGGGTTGTCAATCCCAACTTGTAGATTAAACACCCAATAATCCCAAATGATGGTTCTAAATGATTCTAGGAATTAGACCGTAAGTTCTAGACAACAATCATCAACAAATACAATTTCATAAATTCAACACAAGCCCAACAACGCAAATTCAAGAACATAGAAAATCCAACAAGTGAATTCATAATCTAAGTAAATAAGAAATTCGAATAATAAAAGCAATGAATTGAAAACTTACTAATTAACGAGGAAGCGTATCAACGTCCAAACAAGAACTTAAACTAACGGGAATGAAACTACGTCAAAAACCCGAGCATAAATTAACTAATCTAAAATCTACTAAAATCTGGAAAACTAAAGTTTGAATCGGAAAAAGGAAAGATAAAAGTGAAAGAAAGTGAAAGAAACAATGAACACTCATGGGTTGTCAGCCCCAAGGGGATCGAGAGGTAAATCTCATCCTAATAACCGATAGTGTCTCTCCCCCTAGCCCTCTCTCCTCTTTTCTGGCTGTTCCTAGCTCTCCTTTTAAAGGCACGGAAGTGAGCCTGTTCGTTTTATGGGCCGAGGGCTCTAAATTCCCGAATTTGTGCTAACACTGGGTACCCGATGTGGACAACATACCCAGTGTCAGCGGTAACACTTCGAATTGAGGCCCAATTTTGTTAAAACTCCATCTGCAAGCCCACACTTGTCTATATTAAGACCCAAACACTTCAAAATCTCTGAAATAAATATAAAATCCAATAATTAACTTATCAAATCATCCAATCGCAACAATTACGATCAAAACACAATAAAATAAGCTGAAGATACATAAATATTGAAATATGCTCAATCTATCCAACCTATACTGAAATTAATAACAAATCTAACTATAATACTACCTAAATATATTTCAAAATCAAGACAAATGCATACGAATCAGCAGCCGGTGTTGAAGCTACTGTGATTCTGACAGCATGGCGGTGAGCATCCGTTGACGTGGAGAAGACGCCATGATCTTGGCGGGTAGTCGATTAGGCTGAAGGAAAAAGTTAGGAGAGAGAACAAAGCATTTTCTTTGTTTTTTCATCTTTTTCATTAGCCTTTTATTTGACATATCTCAGGTCTCATCCTTCCTCGCTCAAGGTTGAACCATCATCCGATCCTTATCAATTGTGCCAAGGATACTGGTCTCCTTTCAGGTCCTCGAATTTTTCGCTTCCAAAATTTTTCGACTTGTCACGATAATTCATGGGATCTTACCACTTCTTCTTGGGCTCTTCCCATCAACGCTAGTGATCCTATCACCCATCTTATGCCTAAGTTAAAGTACCGTTGGGGGCTTCTTCATGATTAGAATGTTCAGACAGTTGGTAATATTCATCACCAAGTGGAAACGATTCCAGCAAATCTCCTGGCCTTAAAGACTAGATGTTTTGACTCAAGTTACTCGGAGGTCGACATGGAGGCTGAAATTGCTCTTTAAGTGCATTCGTCTTCGTTACTTGATGCTCAAGTAACTATTATTTGACAGAAAATTTATGCGAATTAGCTCACGGATGGAGATCGTAACTTGTATTTTTTCCATCATCGTACTAAGGCACGGGTGTCAAAATCCTCCATTGGCTCTCTTATGGTTGACGGGAGGATCATCTTTAACCCTGATGCGATTAAGAGTACCATCATTTCCTTTTTTTAGGGTCTTTTCTCTCCGACCATCCTTCGGTCGACCCAAGATAGATTGATGAGCTTCTATTGCCTTCCATTAATTCTAATTCTAATGTGCTCCTTTCGGCTATCCCTAGTAATGAGTAGATTTGTGAGGCTACCTTCGCGCTTGATTCGAGTAGTGCCCCAAGTCCTAATGGCTTTAACGAGTTCTTTTTCCATAAGTGTTGGGAGATTGTTAGTATGGATGTTTATGCGGCGATCCACTTTTTCTTCACTTCTTCCTCGCTTCCCACTAGTTTCCATTCTAGTCTGATGGTCCTCATCCCTAAAATTAAGGGGGCCATCCGGGTGGAGGACTTTCATCCTATTGATCTCAATAACTTTTCTTTCAAGATTATTACTAAGATCATGGCGACTCGTCCCGGTTCTGTCATTAGCAATGTGTTCTCGGACTCTCAGTTTGGTTTTATCCTGGGGAAGCAAATTTACGATTGTATTGTTGTGCCTCAGAAGCTTTTAATTGCCTCAGTTCTAGCACTTTAGGTAAAAACATGATTATGAAGATTAAAATTCGTAAGGCCTGTGATACGTTCGATTGGGTTTTTTTTCTACTGTTTTGCATTGCTTCGGTTTTTCCTTGTGGATGTGTTGAGGTTATTTTTTGTTATGCTCGCATTTTTGTACTTCTTAATGGTAGCCTAATTGGTTACTTTACTTGCACTAGGGGGGTTCATCAGGGGGACCCACTCTCTCCCTATTTTTGTACTTCATTTGTTGCTGACTCCGGTAATATATCCCTGTTTCATGATAGTCATTCTCTTTATTTCCTGACGTGCTTGATTTACACCGATGACATTCTTATTATGAGCCAGTCTTTGACTCCGAACGCTTGTGCTATTTTAGACATCTTCCATTATCATGGAGACAGTTCTAGTCAGGTTCTCAGTCTTGAGAAATCTAAGATTTATTTTAGGTCTTTGGTCACCCCCACTCTCATCAGACGTATCTACCAGGTATCTGCATTCTCGGTGGGTTTTTTACTCGCTACTTACCTTGGTATTCCGATGTTTCATGGAAGACATCAAACAGCCCATCTTCGTCCTATTTTTGATAAAACTATTGCTAGATTCGAGCATTGGAAGGGGTCCTCTTTGTCTTTGGCGGGTCGTATTTGCTCGGTTAATTTGAGCATTTCTATTTCCATGGTGCATTCCATTCTTATCCTCAAATGGCCGATGTCGCTTTTTTGCAAGCTCGAGACGGCCATTTGGAACTTTATTTGGTCAGGCGACATCTCAAAGCGTAAGTGGTGCACTGTAAATTGGGCTCACTATTGTGCCCCGCATATGGAAGGTGCTCTCGGTATCCTATTGGTCTTCACGACCGATTCATCATTTCTCCTCAAGTTTGCTGCTAACTTGCTTATTCGGGGTCAAGTCTCTAATCTTTTGGAAGATTCTCGTTAGACTCCGGGTAGTGAGTTTTTTGGTGGGGTAATTGGCTTGGGGTGCTCTATCACTGCCCGTATCGGCATACCCTTGGCTCTCAAGAAGTTATTTTCTCGGACTATCGCTGATTATTTCTTTTTGGGGGTTTGGCACTTCACGGATATTTTTTTTTTCACCATGGTCATTAAAATCTTCATTGATATTCTTCAGTATCCCCTAGTTCCACACACAGCTGATAAATGTGTTTGGTCTATTTCGAAGATAATTTTCTCAAAGTTCATTGGGGTAGCTAGATCTGGTCCCCACACATCCCGGCTTGGCGTTCTATCACAGTTTGGAAGGTAATTTTCAATAACCTTTGAGTCTTCGATGTGATCCGCAGGGGTGGGTTCATCGGTTCATCTTTGTGCTGTTTCTGGCTTGCGAGTTCTGAGTCTGTTGACCATATTATCATGGAGTACATCTTTGCTCATTACATTTGGGGCTGGATTGAAGACACTTTTGACATCCGACTACACCTCTATGGTGGTTTTTCTAATCTTTGTATTTTTATTTTTGATTATCGTTTCAGTGCGCATGTTCTTTTTTTGTGTAAGGTAGCTTTCATCTCGACGATTTGGGTGATTTGGCACCTTCGATGCATCTGGATTCATAACGGCACCTCTCCTTCCACTACGATGGATCTCATTCTCCTTCGCTCGCTCATTTTGGAGTCCTCGACTTTGGACCATGGCACGATGTCTAGTTCTGTCTCTAGCTTGCTATGTTTGCACAAATTGGGTGTGCGTGGTAGGCCCATGCCTCTGCCTACCCTTACTCCTCTGATTCGGCTGCCCCCGTCTCCAGGCTAGATTAAAGTGAATACTTATGGCATTGCTCTGGGCTGCCTGATGGAGTGTGTTTCAATCGGAATCTTCCGTTCGTGTCGGGGTTTTGTTAAAGGCGGATTCTCCAGATATTCTAGTTTGGGCTTTGCTTTTGAGGCCAAGTTAGAGGTTGTTCGTTTAGCTATTGAGGAATCTACAACCAGAGGTTGGAGTAGGATTGGCTGGCATGATGGCGTCAGGTCCTCTTACACACTTCATCTATAGACTTTATGGTCTCACATGTGTTTTGGGAAGGCAATCGTGTTGCCGATGCGCTTTCTAATTCTGAATCACCCGGTTACAACTGGTTCACCTCGCCTCCGGCATTTTTTTATTACATGGTGAATGGTGATATCTTGGGAATACCAGTTTCTCGCTCATCTAATTAGCATCTTGGAGTCTACTGGTGGCAGTAATTTTCTCGGCCCAGTCGCGGGCTTTAAGAGTGCTATTTTTTGGACCACGACTTGCTTATTGTAGCTTATTTTCCTTTTTTTGTCGTTTATGGCCTTTGCGGTTTTTATCACTTTATTTTGCTCCTTTAGCTACCTGCATGAGGATAATACTCTTTCCTCTACGATTGTTTCTCCCACAAGGGTGGGTTTACCTCGAGATAATTTAATGTGGCCAGAACAGATGGTTTTAGTTAAAGGACCGGCATCATGATCCATGTAATTACTTGACTTTTTTTTACTCTTTAATTAAATTCCCCACATTAAAAAAATCTAGAGCTGAACCGAAAGTTTTAGTCTTTTATAATATAATGGAGCAGATTAAAGTCGTTGATCCTGAAGCATTTGCATACTTGGATGACATTGATAAGAGTAAGTGGACACTGTGCCACGATGATGGAAAATGGTGTGGGATCCTGACGACCAACATGTCTGAGTGCATCAATGGAGTAATGAAACGTGCTAGACAACTTCTAATAACTACTCTCATTTGAATCACATTTGCCCGAGGTACACAAAGTTTTTATTAACGCTTGGCCGATGCTACAAGAGTCGATAACATGCAATAATTTTGGCCTGATAAAATATATAGCATATTCAGGTCAAGACAGCATGCCGGGACATCTTACTAAGTTGGGATATAATTGGGTGACACAATTATTTGAAATTTCCACATGGGTCTATGGAGCAGTTCGTGCTCAAAACTTTCGAGTGTCCTTATCGAGTGCAGAATGCTCTAGTGGTAGATGGTTGAGTAGTGGTATTCCGTGCTCTCATGCAATCCGAGCATGCATCGATTTCAGATTGAATCTTTTAGTTTAAGTGTAAGATTACTATAACACTGTTGCGTAACTACGTACATACTCTATTGGGGCTTTTTAACCATTGCCTGACGATGTGCACAACAAGTGCAAGAAGATCAGCAAGAAATGTCTCAATCAAGAAGATCTAGAGAGAGTGAGGAAAGCGAAAAAAAATTTAGTGAAAAAAAAGAGTGGACAGAGAAAAAGAGGGGGAAAAGAGAAACAAAACTTCTATATGAGAGCAAGAGAGATCAAGAGATCAGTGGTTGAAGAAAAGAGTGTGTTCATCTTGGTGTACAAAGAGTCTTACTTTAGCACTAACGAACTAACTCCATCTTTGCCTAGTATATTTGTGTCTCTTTTGCAGGATTATGAGGAAATCTTTCCCAGTCAAGATCCAAGTGGATTACCTCCTCTAAGAGGTATTGAACACCAAATTGACTTTGCCCCGGGAGCTGTAATTCCGAACCGACAAGCTTATAGAGCCAATTCGGAAGAGACTAAGGAGATCCAAAGGCAAGTCGAAGAGCTGCTAATGAAAGGGAAAATTTGTAAAAGCATGAGTTCATGTGCTGTACCGGTGATTGTTGTTTCCAAGAAAGATGGATCTTGGAGAATGTGCACCGATTGTCGAGCCATCAACAAAATCACTATAAAGTATCGATAACCTATTCCTAGGTTAGATGATATGCTTGATGAATTGTTTGGTGTTGTGTGTTTAGTAAAATTGATTTGAAGAGTGGTTATCATCAAATTCGGATTAGGGAAGGAGATGAGTGGAAAACTGCATTTAAGACAAAATATGGTTTATATGAGTGGTTAGTCATGCCTTTCGATTTAACTAATGCACCAATTACTTTCATGAGACTATTTCACCATGTTTTAAGAAAGTTCATTGGAAAATTTGTGGTTGTTTACTTTGATGATATTCTGATTTATAGCAAAAGCACTGAGGAGCATCTTGAACATGTGCGTATTGTGTTGGATACTTTGAGAAAAGAACCATTGTATTTTAATCTGAAAAAGTGTTCATTTTGCATGGAAAAAGTTATTTTTCTTGGTTTTGTAGTGAGTGTTAATGGAATTGAAATGGAAAAAGACAAAGGGAAAGCTATTCTAGAATGTCCTGTTCCTAAGAACATTGCTGAAAAAATAAGTTTTCATGGTCTTGCTAGTTTTTATAGGAGGTTTGTGAGAGATTTTAGCACCATTGCTGCACCTTTGAATGAAATTGTGAAAAAGAAAGTCGGTTTTCATTGGGGAGAAAAACAAGAACATGCTTTTAATCTCCTTAAAGAAAAACTAACTGCAACACATGTTCTTGCATTACCTAACTTTGATAAAATGTTTGAACTTGAATGTGATGCATCTGGAGTGGGTGTAGGTGCTGTTTTGATGCAGGATGGAAAACCAATTGCTTACTTTAGAGAGAAGTTGAAAGGAGCTCAATTGAACTAACCTACATATGACACAGAGTTGTATGCTTTGGTGAGGGCGTTGGAGACATGGCAGCATTACTTATGGTGGAGAGAGTTTGTTATTCATACTGATCACGAATCTCTCAAATACCTCAAAGGTCAAGGTAAGATTAACAAAAGGCACATCAAATGGGTAGAATTCATTGAATCATTTCCATATGTGATTAAGTACAAAAAGGGAAAAGACAACATTGTTGCTGATGCATTGTCTAGGAGGCATGCTTTGATTACTTCTTTGGGTTCTAAACTTCTTGGTTTTGAGTCAATAAAAGAATTGTATGTTGATGATTCTAATTTTGATACTATTTATTTAGCTTGTGAGCATTCTGGTTTTGAGAAGTTTTATAGACATGAGGGTTATTTGTTTCGTGAAAAGAGACTATGCATTCCTAAATGTTCCAGCGTGAATTACTTGTTCGTGAAGCTCATGGGGGAGGGCTAATGGGGCGTTTTGGGATACATAAGACTTTGGATGCTTTGCGTGAACATTTCTATTCGCCTAAAATGCGAGTTGATGTTGAAATAATTTGTAAAAAAGGTTTAACTTGCATGCAAGCTAAATCGAAAATGCATCCACATGGTTTGTATACACCTTTACCTATTCCTTGTGAACCTTGGGTAGACATATCCATGGACTTTGTTTTAGGTTTGCCTAGAACTAGAAAAGGTAGAGATTTTATATTTGTGGTAATTGATCGTTTTTCTAAAATGGCTCACTTCATTCCATGTCATAAGAGTGACGATGCAACACATATTGCTAATTTGTTCTTTAAGAAAGTTGTACGTTTGCATGGTGTTCCAAAGACAATTTTTAGTGATAGAGATGCAAAGTTTTTGAGTCATTTCTGGCGTGTTTTATGGAGTAAATTAGGAACTAAACTTCTGTTTTCTACTACCTGTCACCCACAAACTAATGGGTAAACTGAAGTAGTTAATAGGACTTTATCTCAATTACTGAGAGTTTTGATCAAAAAGAACTTGAAAAGTTGGGAAGATTGTTTGCCATTTGCTGAATTTGCTTATAATCGAAGTGTTCATTCTGATACTAACTTTTCTCCATTTGAAGTTGTTTATGGCTTTAATACATTGAATCCACTTGATCTTGTACCAATACCAATTCAAGAACGTGCAAGTCTTGATGGTAAAGCTAAAGCTGAATTGGTGAAAAAGCTGAATGAAAGGGCAAAATTGAACATTGAAAAGAGAACCGAATAGTATGTTAAACAAGCAAACAAGGGTCTAAAGCAAGTCATTTTCGAACCAGGAGATTGGGTGTGGTTACATTTGAGGAAAGAAAGATTTCCATCTAAAAGGAAGTCCAAATTGCAGCCAAGAGGAGATGGTACACTTCAAGTGATTTCACGAGTGAATGATAACGCTTACAAACTAGACTTACCAGGTGAGTATAAAGTAAGTGCTACTTCCAATGTTGCTGATCTTTCTCCTTATTTTGGTGATGTAGATTCGAGGACGAATCCTTTGGTGAAGAAGAAGGTAATGATGGAGATGCATCCAATCTGCCCAAAGACAACAACACGGATCCTTTGGTTCTTCATGGTGGTCCGATTAAAAGAGATATGGCTAAGAGAATAAAGTAGGCCTTGATGGTTTTACTAATTGAATTAAAAGACCAAGTCCAAGTTCAATCCAAATTAGGCCAAAGGGTGAATGTTATTCAAGTTGGTGGGCTGCCTTCTACTTGAAATATGGGGTCATAAAATAATCATGTCTTGGAGGCCCAAAATGAAGAATAAGAGCATCAATTTTCGTCCAAAATATGAAGCCCAAGAAGAGTGACCTTTAATCTTATCTAGAATAGTCTATTTTCAATATTTTGGAATACTAAGAGATACTTGTTAGTCAAAAGGTCTCTTAGGTAGTTAATAAATCAATGAATGTGGTAAAACATGCATTTTTCTATGTCTTTATGAGGCAAATTCGAGATTGACTCTTAAGCATCCCATTGCAGGCTATAAAAAGCATTGTAACCAAATTTGACAACAACAAGAAAAATAAAAATCAGAATATTTGTCTTGTGAGTTTTATTCTCTTTGTACAGTTTTTACTTCACATTTTTAAGAACTTATCAAGATTCTTGAGCAAGATCTTATAGCGTTCAACCATACCAAGGTTCTTGGCTGATTTATGCCAACGGGTCAAGGTTAACATTGCTCTAGGAAATATCAAACTAGATTCTCGATCTAGGGTGACCGCTGCCTATCATTATACTTAGGGTTCATGGATCATTATATCCAATGGGTCCTTCGTCCATATCATCTTATCTAGGAACGATCATAGATGAGAAGCACAAGGGCCACGGAACATCGGGACACCGATATAAGAGGCAGGGAGGGAGCCCACAGATAAATTAGAGACCTGACATATCCGATGGACAATGGCAGGAGTCACCAAAGATCCAAAGTCTTAGATTTCTCTGGGCTGAGAATCTGTCTGGAGAAATCCCCATAGTGCCGAAAGATGTCCAGAATGGACCTAGCATTACGAGTCGAAGCATGACTCATAACAAAGATATCATCGGCATAGAGAAGGTAGGTCGGGAAGCAAAGCGAGCGACTGGCCCAGAACAGGGAGATCGTACCGCGATCTAAATCGAAACAGAGGGCACTCGCAAGAACGTCCTCCGCAATGCAAAACAGGAGAGGAGAGAGGGGACCCCCCTGGACGACACCCTTGGAGCAACTAAAATAGCCTGTGGGGAAACCATTTAGGAGTACTGAGATGCGAGCGGAGTGGAGGATGGTCTCAACCACCCAATAAAGATAGTCGGAAAACCAGAATGGCATAAGACCGCGATCAGAAAGCCCCAATCCAAAGTATCAAAGGCTTTTCGGATATCTATCTTTACGATCATGTTCTTGCCGAAGGTTCGGGAGCAGAGGAAATTACAGACCTCAGAGGCAACAGTGATACAGTCATAAATCTGCTTACTCAGAATAAAACCGAACTAAGAATCCAAGATCATCTTACCAATGATTACACCAAGATGGTTAGCCATGATCTTAGTAATGATTTTGAAAGAAAAGTTTCTCAGGGCAATCGGGCAGAAATCTTCCACACGCATCGCCCCCTTAACTTTTGGGATACGAATCGTGAAACTGGAATTGAAACCAGTGGGGAGGGAAGAGGGATCAAATAAGTGTCGTACATCCAGGCAAACGTCATGCCCGACAATGTCCCATCACTCCTGAAAGAAATGGCCATTAAGCTATCCAGGCCATGGACAGTACTAGGGGCAAGAGAGGAAACCGCTTCACGAATATCCTCATCGCTCGGAGTATTAGAGAGAAAGGCTTTAGAATGAGTATCAACAGCAGGGTACAGAAACTCATTAACCCAGGATGGGTCCGGGAGAGGGTGGCTGGCAAAAAAAAAAAAGATCAGAGAAGAAGGAGATGATATTTCCTTGAATCGCTTTAGGAGAATGGCTTACCACCCCGTGAATCATGAGAGAGACAATGGTATACTTAGAGACCCGAGCCTTAATACTCTGATGGAAGAAGGACAAATTAAGATCACCATCCGTGAGCCACTCAGCCCAGCTCTTCTATCGAAGAACACTAGCCTAATTATCGAGAAGGGTAGAAGTTTAGACCTGTAGGGCAATCTCAGGCTTGAGGTCATCTTCAGAGTACCCCGTCTCCAGACTGTGAGACTTTAAGTCCATGAGCTCGGCAAGCAAAGACTCCACTGACGATGAACATTACCAACCATCTGAGCATTCTAGTCCCAGAGAACTCCTCTATGGTAACGCAATTTAGTCATGAGGGGGAGAATAGGGTTAGTGACTTGGTGGGGGAGACTCAAAGTAGTGGTGACGAGGAGATAAAAGCTAGGCTGCAAAGTCTAAAAGTTTTGAAAGCGGAAGATCCGGGGGCCCAAAGTGGTAAGCGAGTCTCTAGATCACTCTAATAGTATGTCGTGATGGTCCGAGCGATTGCGGAGTAGGAGAAGGCCAGAAATCCGCCCACACACAAGGGATAAGTCATCCGAGTGAATTGCGCGATCTCGACGAGCAAAGTGAAACTCCGAGTGGCCACGACTAACCCTAGTGAAGAAACCTCCCGTAGTGGTGACCTGCAAAAACCTGCCATCATCCAAGAATCTCAAAGAGTTCGAGCAGGAAGAAGCATCAGAGGGATTTCCTCCACGACGCTTGTAGGCACCCAAAATAGCATTAAAGTCCCCGATGATCAGCATACGGGGGAGAGAAAGGTTGAAGATGTCCCTCTAAAGGGAGCGTCGCTCCAAAGTCGTGTTTGTGAGCATGAACAAAGCCAAGGTGGATATCGAGGTCCCCAAAGGCGGCCCGGATGAGGATGACCTGATCCGAGGAGAAGAGGATAGAGGTAGGGGTAACAGTGGCTATCGTGAAGATCCAGATATCGGGGATACCGTTGATGCGAAAGTTCTCGGCAACAAGGGTGAGATCAAGGGACTTCCATAAAGAAGCACGAATGCTATCAAAGAAAACTATAGGTTCTACAATAGCATGAAAATCGGGACGGGGAACCCGACAGAGTTCCTTAAGGACAAAACGAGAGGTTGAGTTACCACTCCCTCGAATGTTCCAAAAGAGGCAGTGCAATAATCGGACGTGGAGGGGGAGGGGTGGCGAGTCCTCCTAACCATTTAATCAAGATGAGCGAGCTCCTCTTCGAAAGAGGCTAAGCTAGCTTCAGAGTCGTTAAGGTCAGACCACCATAAACTGGCAGCCTTGGACATAATCTGATGTGGTACAGAGGACCCCAGCTCATCATGAGAGAAATCATGAGAGGGGTTACACACATGGATTTTGTCCTTAGCCCTTTTTAAGAGAGACTCGGACGCAGTGTTAGGTTCATAAATTATGAGTGTACGATCCTGAGGGGCCGTAGGGGCAGGAGTACTCAAAGAGTTAACATCAAGAGTAGGATTAGGGTGTAAGTGCGTAGCTGGAGTGCTACGCACAATACCTTTGGCATATAAACTACCAATGGCGGGAGGTATTGGAGATCAGGGGAGGGATAAGAGCTGCCTCTTCTCATTCGAGGTGGATGAAGAAATGGGAGCAGCGATGGATTTTAGATTAGCATTTCTGGAATTAGGATCTGAGGGAGAAACCGAAGTGGGGTGAGATGAAGACCCAATGATGGATTTTAACGCGTTGAAAGCGTTAGAGGTTGTCAGAAGGGGCTTGGTGGGATCAGGGGACGGGCGGAGGTCAGAACGGGCCTTATGCTCCCTAGAGTCCGGCCAGAGACAGTTTCTGGTGTTAACCGTACGCCAATCATCCCTGTTGATGTTCTAAGCATTATGAGATTTGTAAGAAGGGTAAGAGCCAACCAAATGCCCAACTGTTTTGCAAAAGGAGCAAAAATTCGACAGGTTCTCATACCCAATGGAAATATACCCGCAGTATCATTCACGTTCGATCATAACTATTTCCTGCAGGGTATTCTCTAAATTAATATCAACCAAGACATGAAGAAAGTGTAAGCTCATCAATTCGTAAGAGGGTTCCAACAACTCTAGCGATATTAAAAATAAAAAAATGATCCCAGTATTCGATAGGAAGTTCGTAGATACAGATCCAAACCTGAGATG
Organism: Phtheirospermum japonicum; assembly: GCA_014905375.1. NCBI lineage: Eukaryota > Viridiplantae > Streptophyta > Magnoliopsida > Lamiales > Orobanchaceae > Phtheirospermum > Phtheirospermum japonicum. The sequence goes on along the minus strand of BMAC01001005.1, from coordinate 143,261 downwards.
AGGCCGAAGGGACCTTGTACGGGTTGAAGTCTGGGATCTAGGGGAATAACCGAATAGAGCTTGAGGCAAACTTCCAAGTGGATCTAGCAAATGCGCGCGCTCTATCATTGGCCGAGGAGAACGAGATGATGAAAATTCCTTTTCCAAGCGGAATAAAACTCCACGAAATAGAGGTTTCCTAAGTAGTAGTCAAAGTGGCTTTGCAATCTTCGAGCAAATGGGGTTTCGAACCTTTGGGTTGAAGTAGACTACCTAAGAGAGGGTCATGTAATTTCTTAATGCGGCTTTGATATCGTGATTCGTCGATAGTGATCAAAAAGTAATCTCCTTTTTTGACCGGGGGGTACCCAAGGTCAAGTCCGTCGGGTGAGATTGAACGGGAAGGGAAACGAGCTGGGCAGCCAGGCCCGGATTGCTCCAAAGGAGCGGGCCACTACTGCCAAGCGTATAAGAGGTATACGATGTGGGCTTGGAACCTTGCTGGGCCAGAGGGTAAGTCCCTTGGGCCTGGTGCGAAGCAGGGTACTGGGCTACATAATGGGCCATCTGGGCTCGGGGCAAAGGAGGTTGTTGAGTTGTTATGGGCCGAGAAGCATCATGGGCCGAACTTGGAAGAGTAGGGAGAGAGATGTGATGTGTATGAGGACAAAAATGTGGGGGTTGATAGGGAATACCCAAGGTGGGGGAGTGGGTTGGGCTGGGCATTAAGGCCCAATTTTTTCAAATAAGTGGCTGGCTCTAAGGGAGGATTAAGGTGGGCCGCGGGATTACTAAAAGGCAGGTGAAAAGGATGGGTTGACCGAGAAGGAGATAACCTAGGCTTGAACACAAGAGAACTCGCCGCAAGGGGGGAGAGGAGAATGACGGGGGTTGACCGCAGAAAAAGTAACGTCAGGAAATCTTTTCTGAGCATCTACTGTCGAAAAAATGCAGCCGGCAGCAAAAGTTGGGAGGCGCTCTGGATCTTGCGCCAACAACCTGCCACCACCCGTGGGTTGCAAAATCTGGGAGACGAATCCGCTTAGAAGCGGGATGTGTTGGAAGTTAAGCGGTGGAGACGACGTGTGAACGGAGGAAGATCCTGGCGTAGCGGGAGCAGGCAGGTTGGTCTGCAAAGAAACCGACGCGAGAGAGGCCGTGTAGGGAGCAGGCGCGGCGGTGGAAGCGTGGATTTGGCTGAAGATGGGGGTAGCTTGTTCCTCAAGCCAATGAGGAGAAGACCTAACGAGGGGACAGGGCGGTCATTGGAGTGAGCACAACCGGAAAGGCGGCCGGTGAAGATGCTGGAGAACCGGTGAAGGAGAGCGGTTGCGGCGTGAAAAATAGGGGGTGGAACCTAGTTGTCGGAGGGTCCCTAAAGAAAGAGAGATGGCCTTGGAATCCGGAGTAGAAGGCATACCGGGAAAATCGATTATCGGCAAACCTAAAGTTAGAGAGGGAGCGATGGCGCCAGATTAAGGTTGAGCTTTTGGTGGCAATGGGTGGGCGCCGGCTGTCAAAAAAAACAGCCAGGGTGGCAGTTGTGAAGTAGCCATGGGAGGAAGATTCGAGCTTGCCGTGGCCGGCGGTTGGGGGTAAATTACCGAGATGGAAGCAGCCGTAGGCGGCGAGGGAAGGAGAACTGTTGGGCTGGAGGCCGATTGTGATGGTGGTTGCATCCGCAAAGGAGGCGCCATGGGAGTCTGGAGCGACGGCATTTCAGTGGCTGACCGGCGGCAGAGACGTGACATCGGGTCGACAACCTTGAACCCGGCGAATAGTTCCGTTGGTCGGAAAAAAGATAGGAGAGAGGATGGAAGGTTTTTGGCATTTTTTCTTTTTTTTTTCAAGCGGTATTACTCTCAGGATTTTCTAAGAAGATGGTGCAGAGATCAAATGGTTCAACTCACCAAAGCTGGGAGTACTGAGCTTCAAGTTTCTTCTTCTGTAAAGAAAGATATACATGGCGTCAATTGCATGCAGCCAGGTGGGAAAATTTCATTTTTGGTAGATTATGTTAGTGGGAAAATTTCATTTTTGGTAGATTATGTTAGCCACTTTTCAGAAAAGTTACGTGATGTTGGCCAGTATCAAAGTACATCCACTAAGTTGGCAAATTCATCAAATATGGTACTTTTATATAACAAATGCTGGCGTGGCAGGATTATTTAATTTCTTATCATTTTTTATTTAATTTAAATATTAAATGGTAGGAAAAAATAAATTTTACCCTTCTTATTTAATTTTTTTTCCTTTATTTCTTTCTTCTTCCTTTCGGACCCGGTATTAACAGCCCCCCTCCAATGCTTGCTTTTAGATTCCTATTAAATCACTGCAGAGTTAGTATTTGAAATCATCAAGAACTACTCAAATGTTGATAATCACTTTTTTAGTGATTGCAAACACTCATTAGTATTTGAAATCATCAAGAACTACTCAAATGTTGATAATCACCTTTTTAGTGATTGCAAACACTCAGCGAGTTTTTCAACACAAGAACAAGAATTTGTTTCAATTTTTTTTCATTAATATTGTAATAAAAGAGAATAACTCACACTTCCATTGGTTTAAACTCAAGATTATGGTGTTTTTTTTTTAATATTAAGTTGCTGGTTTGCCAAAGGCCAATACAAAGTATAATCAATCTATAAAAGCTGTATAAAACAAGCTTCAAAAGCTATTGCCGATCAATTACAGCTTTTAGCATAAATTCTTCATGAAAAATGAAAGTTGGATTCAATTCCTTAAACATTAGAAGCACACGTCAATAAAAACCCACAATTTTAAACTAGCCAAGAAGAATAATAATTAAAAAAAAAAGAAAAGAAAAGGCGAAAATGGAGTTTTCAATTTCATAAATTGGAATAAGAGCTGAACTGAAAATAAAAGTGGTACACAGATTGATTTGGAACTCAAGAAAGAGAGTAAATCCTTTTCCCCTCAATTGGATCACAAAATTTCAAGCGAAAAAACATAAATTTATATAAATTCAAGAAGGGATAAGAAGAGATTTACCACGACGAAACCATAGATGAGTTCCAGAGTAGAGCGATCGAAGTTTCTGAAAATTTCAATATTCAACGAAAATCATCGGAACTCAAGTAGATTTTCGCAAAATTTTCACTTTACTTTCATAAAGCAGCATAGGCTGCAAAGGTTGCAAAGGTTCATTTCAACAAAAGAAAATTGTGATTGGACACAAATCTTGGGAAATGTCTCCTGAGAAAGAAAAAGGGGACTGTTAATACTGGGTCCGAAAGGAAGAAGAAAGAAATAAAGGAAAAAAATTAAATGAGAAGGGTAAAATTGATTTTTTCCTACCATTTAATATTTAAAATTAAATAAAAAATATAAGAAATTAAATAATCCTCCCACGTCAGCATTTGTGATGATAATGTACCATATTTGATGAATTTGCCAACTTAGTGTATGTACTTTGATGCTGGCCAACATCACGTACCTTTTTTGGAAAGTGACCAACATAATGTACCAAAAATGAAATTTTCCCCAGCCCAGGTGGTTGAGTTCATTTACTTGACCAGGAAATTTCAAAGAGAGATAAAATCCATGGAGCAAGAGAAGAGAGCATTTTTCTAGAGAGAGAAATTCTTCCACAAACCTACAAGTTTAAGAGTGATATTTTTTAAAAAGAAATTGATAATTTTATTTAAAATACAAATTAAGACTTTTATAAACATAAGTGATAAGTTCATAATTCATAATTCATAAATTAGACTTTTACTCAGCGGCGCCCCAAACACTAAATCCCCATCTTCCTCCCCTCCTTTCCCCATATTCCACCATTAGGAGATGGGGGAAATGCTTGTATTCCCCCTTTAATTTCTATTTTGGTCCTCCTTTTTGGAGTGTTCGTAGTGGAATGTTTGAATCTCCCTTTGTGGAGTGGTTCGGTCCTCTATTTAAGAGAAGGTAGCGGTGGTGATCTTTTTTCCTTTTATTTGTTGATTTTTAGGTGGGGTTCTTAGTTTTGGCAGATTTGTACTTGTACTGTCGAGGTGGATGAAGGGTAGGGTGCGCATTTTATTCACCAAGGCCAATACTTGCCAACTTCCTCTTTTTTTTATCAGTTTTAGTTTCAAGACTAGTGATCTCTAGGGAGAACCTGTTCGGTGGAGAATTGGATTCATTTGAGAAGGTGATGAAAGAATTAGAATTCATTTGCGCAAATTGGTGCTAAGTGCATGGATTTGTTGTTCTCCGTTCTCAAGGTGCTCTTTTCTTTGTGTTTGTTGGTGTGTTGTTTGGTGATGTTGTTGTGTCGTGTTTAGTTGTTTATTCTTTATTTTTTGTTTTCTTTGCCTTTTCACAGGAAGATAAATTATTTCTCAAATTTAATCATGTTTTCTACTTCATTTCTTAAAAATGAGTCTCTTTGGCCATGTTTATTTTTATACTCTTAATATCAGGATTGGAATTATGAAATTCATTCCCTTTTTTTTTGAATAAAGTGTGAGATTTCAATAAAAAGGAGAAAAAGCGTTTATACAAAAAAGATCACGACGTCTGCTCCTTGACCAAAGGCATCTATTCAGGCCTCGTTAAAACCTCTCGAGGTAAACCCACCCTTATGGGAGAAACCCTCATAGAGGAAAGAGTACCCTCCCCACACCAGTAGTGAAAGGAATAAAACAGAGCAATGAAAAACTCTAAGAGCCACAAGTCGGCTAAAAATAATAAAAAAATGCTGCAACAAGCAGGTCGTGATCCAGAAAGCAGCAATACCAAGGTCCTCTTCAGGACCGAGATTAGACTGCCATCCGAGGGGCTGAAGTCAGATTCGTGATGAACGGTACACCGTTTTACCCAGAATATCATCATTCACCAGATCCAAGAGAAACGCCGGGGGTGACGTGAACCAGTCGTAGCGGGGAGAATCGGATTTGGAAAGCACATCAGCAGCGCGATTGCCTTCTCGATAAACATGCGAAACCATGAACTCGATCGAGGTAGTGATAAAAAGAATCCGACGCCAACGAGCTAGAAAGAGCCATGGGACGTCTAGGCTACGCTTCACGAAAAGCTCCACCACATAAGTCGAATCAGATTCCAGCCAAATCCGTCTCCAAACTTTCTGATCAGCCTCCTCGACCGCAATAATCGCGGCCTCCAACTCAGCCTCAAAGGCATAACCCTGGTCAAGCGGTCTAGAGAAGCCGCCTTTTACAAAGCCCCGACAAGTGCGGAAGATGCCAGCTGCAACACAATCTCCAGGACAGCCCAGAGCACTGCCATCAGTATTCACCTTAATCCAACCAGGTGAGGGGGGAAACCATGACACAGGGGTAAGGGTCGGTAGGGGCGCTGGCCTACCACGCACACCCAACTTGCGCAAACATAACAGGTCCGAAACAGTGTTTTCCATTGATCCGTTATCCAGGGCGGAAGACTCAACCAAAAGTGAGCGAATGAGAATAAGAGCTGTTGTGGTTGAAGGTTGAACTCCATTGTGGACGAAATTGCATCTTAGATGCAAAATTGTCCAAATCGTCGAGATGAAAGCCGCTTTCCAAAGGAAGAGTACCTGCGCACTGAAACGACAGTTAATAGCAAAAATACAAAAATGATCAAAACCACCTGAAAGGGGGAGCTGGATATCGAAAACATCCTCAATCCAGCTCCAGATATGGCGCACAAAACAACACTCCATGAGGATATTGTCAATCGTCTCAGAACTCTCAAAGCAAAAGCAACAAAAAGAAGGACTAATGAACCCCCGCCTTCGGATTACGTCGAAGACACCGAGCCGTTTAAAAATAGCCTTCCAAACAGTGATAGAGCGCCGCACTGGAATATGTGAGGACCAAATCCAACTGCCCCAACGAACCTTGAGAAACTTCGGACGGAGATGATCATACGCAATCTTAGCGGAGATGACGCCAGAAGGAGAAATGGACCAGACGCGCTTATCATCAGTGAAAGGAACAATGGGAAATCTGAGGATATCAATGACGATGTCGGTGAAGGTAATAAGGAAGCTCTCCGTGATGTGCCAGATCCCAGAAAAGAAGTAGTCAGCGATAGTTTGAGAAAAGCGAGGCCTAAGAGTCTCAGGGATGCCGATGCGGGAAGCTATGGAATAACCCAGCCAGTTATCCCACCAGAAACTAACTCTGGAGTCGCTGCCCGGAATCTAACGGGAATTCTCCAAAATCCTAGAAACATGACTTCCTGATACCACCCCAGATGGACGAGGAGACATGGGTACGGGGGGAACCATTCGGCTTAATAAAGTGCTCCCGGAGAAGACGGAAGGTCATGGAGTCCATATTGAGCAAGTTATTAGCAAACTTGAAGAGAAACGAGGAATTGGCAGTGGTGACGGAACGGATGCCAAGACCGCCCTCCTCACGAGGGGCACAGCAGTGGGCCCAGTACAACGCTTACGTTTAGAAGTATCACCCGACCAGATAAAATTTCTAATAGCAGTCTCAAGCCTCCGAGTAAGCGAGGTTGGCCATTTGAGAATAAGCATGGAGTGAACCGTAGAGCTGGTAATGACCGAGTTAACAAGGTAAATACGACCAGCAAGAGACAAAGAGGAACCTTTCCAAGTACCAAACTTGGCCAAAGTCTTATCAAGGATCGGACCGAGATGAGTAGCCCGAGGACTACCACGGAACATAGGGACACCGAAATAAGAAGCCGGGAGGGAGCCCACAGAGAAATTGGAGAGACGGCAAATGCGGCGAGTAACAGCAGGAGTAACCGAAGAGCCGAAATAGATCTTAGATTTCTCCGGACTGAGAATCTGCCCAGAGGAAACCCCATAGCTACGGAAAATATCAAGAATGACCCTAGCATTACGAGTCGAGGCCTGACTCATAACCAAGATGTCGTCAGCATAGAGAAGGCACGTCGAGAAAAACAACGAACGACCGGCCTGGAAAAGAGAAATCGTGCTGCGATTGGCAGCGAAACAGAGTGCACGCGCGAGGACATCTTCCGTAATGCAAAAAAGGAGAGGAGAGAGGGGGTCCCCCCGGCGAACACCCCCAGAACAGCCAAAATAGCCAGCGGGGCTACCATTAAGAAGCACAGAGATGCGAGCGGACTGAAGAATGGACTCAACCCATCCAATGTAGGTAGTGGGGAAACCAAAACGGTGCAAGACCGAAATCAGAAAGCCCCAATCCAAGGTATCAAAGGCTTTACGGATGTCAATCTTCATGATCATGTTCTTTCCGAAGACACGGGAAGAGAGGCAATTGAAGGCCTCAGAAGCGACAGCGATACAGTCGTGAATCTGCTTGCCCGGAATAAACCCAAACTGGGAGTCAGAAATCATCTTACCAACGACTACGCCAAGACGGGTAGCCATAATCTTAGTGATGATTTTGAAGGAGAAATTGCTGAGGGCGATCGGCCGAAAATCCTCCACACGCATCGCACCTTTAACCTTCAGGATAAGAATCATGAAGCTGGAGTTAAAACCAGTGGGGAGGGAGGACGAAACGAAAAAGTGATGGACTGCCAAGCAAATATCAAGTCCGACGATATCCCAGCACGTCTGAAAGAAATGACCATTAAAGCCATCCGGACCAGGGGCACTATTAGGGTCGAGGGAGAAAACAGCTTCACGAATCTCATCATCGCTCGAAGTAGTTGAAAGGAAATCCTGGGAATGAATGTCAACAACAGGGTGAAGGAACTCATCAATCCAATTAGGGTCCTGGGGAGGTTGACCGGCAGAGAAGAGATCAGAGAAGAAAGAGATGATCTTTCCCCGAATCGCATCAGGGGAGTGGCTGATCACCCAATCAATCAAGAGAGAACCAATGGTGGACTTCGAAACCCGAGCCTTGATACTCCGGTGGAAAAAAGGCTGAGTTACGATCCCCATCCATGAGCCACTCATCTCGGATCTTCTGACAAAGGATACTAGCTTGAGTGTCGAGCAAGGATGAGGTCTGAACTTGAAGGGCAATATCAGCATCCAAGTCAGCTTCGGAATACCCCGTGTCCAAACAATGAGATTGTAAGTTCAAAAGCTCGGCAAGAGAAGAATCAACCTGACGATGAACATTACCAACCGTCTGAGCATTCCAATCACGGAGAGCACCACAAAGGTAACGCAGCTTAGCCTTGAGGGATATAATAAGGTTAGTATTCTGGTGAGGGAGAGCCCAGGTAGTGGAGACAAGGGAGCGAAAATCAGGCTGAGAGGTCCAAAAGTTCTGGAAACGAAAAATCCGAGGACTCACAGTGGTGAGGGTATCCCTAGAACAATCGAGGAGAATAGGGTGATGATCGAAATGATTACGGGGCAGGAGAGTGCCAGAGATACGCCCGCACACAAGGGACAAGTCGGCAGAATGAATAACGTGATCCAGACGAGCAAAACGAACCTCCGAGTGGAAATGGCTAACCCTGGTGAAGAAACCTCCGACGGTGGAAACTTGAAGGAAATCTCCAGCATCTAAGAAACTGCGAAAGTCCGAGCAGGAAGAAGCATCGGGGGGATTGCCCCCGCGTCTCTCATGGGCACCAAGAACCGCATTGAAGTCACCGACGATAAGAAGGCGGGGAAGGGAAAGACTCAAGATGTCCCTCCAGAGAGGGCGACGCTCCAAGTAAGAGTTGTGGGCATGCACGGCGCCAAGGTGAAAATCAAGGTCACCGAAGGCCGCCCTAAGGAGGATGATCTGGTCCGAGGAGAAGATGATAGAAGTCGAGGTGACAGTGGAAATTCTCAACAACAAGGGTAAGGCCGAGGGAATGCCAGAAAGAGGCCCGAATGCTGTTGAAAGAAACCATGGGTTCCGCAATAGCAAGAAAATTAGGACGATGAACCCGACAAAACTCTTTAAGGACTAAGCGAGAGGCCGAGTTACCAATCCCTCGAATATTCCAGAAGAGGCAATGCATTAATCAGACGTGGAGGTGGAGGGTTGGCGAGTCCTCCTATCCAATTGTTCTAAATGAGAGAGCTCATTATCTAGGGAAGCCAGACTGGCATCAGAGTCGTCAAAATCTGACCACCGGACATTAGCAGCCATGGACATAAGTTGACGCGGAACGGACGAACCCGACTCGACGATCTTGAAATCGTGAGAGGGGTTACTCTCATTGACTTTATCCTTAGAACTTTGCAAAAGTGTTTTTGACGCCGTGTTAGGGTCGTACAAAGCAAGAGTACGATCATTAAAAGCCTCGGGGGCTGGAGTAGAAGAGAGGTTATTTCCAAGGGTAGAGACATGACGGGCCTGTGTAGCCGGGGTACCGCGCATAGCTCCTCTGGCCAGGGTGCTGCCGATGACGGGAGGAATCAGGGTCGAAGGGAAGGAAAAGGTGGACCCCCTGTCATCCAAAGTGGGAGGGGGGGCAGGAACAGCTGCATTCGTAGGTGCAGAAGAGGAAGGACCCGTTCCCAAAGGGGAAGGATTTGGGGGTGAGGGCTCCGGGCTAGGATCTGCCTGCAACGCATTAAAAGCATTAGAGGTCTTCAAGACCAAGGAAGTAGTGTGGACGGAAACCGGACGGTGTTCGAACTGGGTGTGGACCTGCTAATCACGAGACTTAGAGCGCCTCCGAGATTGTCTAGTATGAACTTTCTGCCAATTATCGCTAATCACCTCCGGGGTGGTCCGAGTTTTACGAGCGGGACAGGACCCGACAAGGTGACCCACTGTTTTTCAAAATGCACAAAACTCCGGAAGGTTTTCATAACCCACCGAAACATATCCGTAATACCCCTTACGCTCAATCATGACCGTTTCTTGAAGGGTCTGTTCGAGATTAATCTCAACAAGAACACGGACAAAATGCCCGACCGAGCCATTGAGGGAGCGCTCATCAATTTTTAAAGGTGTACCAATAACCCTAGCAATATCCAAAATAAAAGAACGATCCCAATATTCTATAGGCAACTCGTAAATTCGAATCCAAACCTAAGAAGAGGCCGAAGGCACCTTGTAAGGATTGAAGTCTGGGGTCCACGGGAAAAGCCTAAGAGTAGAAGAGCCAATCTTCCAGGTCGCCTTGGAAAAAGCGCGATTTCTCTCCTCCGAAAGAGTGAAAGATATGCTAAAAAATCCCTTGCCGAGTGGGATAAAGTTCCAGTCGCCAGTAGTGGTCCAATCAAAAGACAGCAACACCTTAATATCAGCAATCGTGAGGGGTTTGGAACCTTTCGGCTGAAGAAGGCGGCCAATAAGGGAATCACGTAAAATAGAAACACGAGATTGATAGAGGGTTTCATTATCGTAACCGAAAAGTAATCCCCTTTCTTGATCGGAGCTGAAGATGGTTGTAGAGTACATGCAGATGGCGTGCCATATATACTAAAGTCATTAAAATAAGGTGGGCCCGTGTTAAAGCTAGTGGACGGTCTGTCCAAGCTCGAGAATAAGGAACCAACACGCTGTTGGGGAATGAGATAGTGCTGGGCTGCAGGGTCTTGGGCTTGGCATTGGGCCGCCTGAGAGGGAGTGACCGACTGGGCCTGTAAAATGGAAAGAGCCGCTGCAGATTGGGGACGCTGGGCTGTGGAGATAACATTTTGGGTCTGGGTTGAAGTAATGAAGGACTGGGTTTGGGCCGCCTGGGTTAGTGGTAAGGTAAATTTGGCTAAAACGTTGCCCTGGGCCGAGTTAACATCCGATTGGGCTGAAGAGAAATTAGAGAAAGAAACCACTGGCCCGGATGAAGATTTGATCCAAGAAATGGACGGGTCCTTGTAGGCGGGTTTCGTCATCCCTGCATGGAAAACCCTACCAGGATGCGCAGTCAGCATCCCACCCGAGAATACCGGATCTATCATGGCAGAGGGGAACGGAGCTGTACCAGGAGGAGATTCCGTCAATAGAAAAGGAGTCGCCAAAAGAGGTGGCGATGGGGCAAGGGCCGACACAGGGTACGACGGAGAAGAACCGGCTTGGGAAGACGGGGGGATGCTGTGAAAACAAAAGGGCTTTCCATGCGCATCGCGCAAAGGTAACCGCATCGCAGGAAGGGTTCCGAACGTGAAACTGGAGAGAGAGGCGTTGGGCTGTGAGGACTTCAACGTCGGCAGGCCGAGATTCTGTGGTAGCAGCGGCAAAGAATTCGGCGTCGGCAGGCAAATATTCAAGGATCGGTCCGGCAATAGAAGCGGCTGAAGCGCTAGGCTGGGGGAAGTCCATCGTGGGTCGTCCGGTAAACTGTGGAACCAACAGCGGCGGTCCGGCAGGAAAGTCGACGGGGGCGCACTGCATACCAAACGGGGGTAACGTAGTCAGTCCGGTGCTCGGATTATGTGGTTGTTGCGCAGTAATAGTCGGCCGGAGAGACTGGAGATCCGCCGGTGAGGGTGTAGACATCCGAAGGCTCGGCGAAGTCATCGTAAACCCGGCGGGTAGTCGATTAGGTCGGAAAAAATTAGGAGAGAGAACAGAGCTTTTACGTCGTTTTTTCATTTTTTTGATCTTTATAATGCGAATAATACCTGAAATTCATTCCCTATTTGATCTAAAACTCAAATTTTCAATAATTGATCAACAACTTCTTACGCCTAATCTCATACTCTTCTTTTTTATCCATCATTATTATGTTTAAATAAATATATACTATTAAAAAAATATATAAATACATCATCCATACTTTTTAGACATGATTTGACATGAAACTTAATATAAAATACGTTGACATCCACTTTCATAAAATAATTTGACATTTACTATAAAAAGTAAGTATTTCAAATCCTAAAACAAAAAAAAAAAAAGATATTTAGTATTCATAGATTTCTGAATACTCAGAATTCTAAATATCAAAATTCAGAATTCCAACGAAATCTAGTCCAAACAGATCCTTTAATTCTTTTTTTTTTTTTTGTATCCAAAAAATTGTTAGGTTAGAAACCCTCCAAATGTAATTGTCTTTTTAGTTTTTATAATAATTCTATCATTTCATAAAAAATAAAAAAATAAATGATACTTTTAAAAAAAGTGGTATCTTTTTATTTAATGGTCAATTCTCATATACTTCTTTTTTGATACGAATCAATTTATATATGTGTATTAATGAAGTTAACCATTTCACAAGAGTATTGATCAATTAAACAAGTGTTATAATCACAACCACACATCAGTCGATCGCAATGATCAGAAAACCCACGGAAACGTACATAAATAAGACAGGATAAAGTGCAAGTGCTTTTCTCCTTAGGTTGACAACGGTGCTCATGAATGGATATGCAGCCCATGAGCTCCATGCTAATGTCACGGCGACCACAACCACTTTAATAATCACGTTGTCTTTTAACATGAAAATGAAGGCACCGATATCCAGAGGGAAAAAGCAATAACCAAGTAGACTCAGGCTTTGGAAGAAAATGATGTGAACGCCCAGCAGCAAGACATTCAAGGTCAAAATAACAGCACCAGCCGCAAGCAGGGCAAATGCAACAACAAAAACTTCAGACTTTTTAACTGAAACAGACCACGAGAGAGTGAGGCCAAGGAAAACAATGAAGAAAAAGAGTACCCACATATCCCAATCCCTCAATGCCTTTCCCGGATCTTCCTTGTACGGATTGGGGAATACAACCAGCTTCAAATTGCTAACGATCCTCGACAAATCCCTCTTAATGGTATCCAAAACAGGCTCAGTTAGAGTATTCGGAGGCCACCCGAACTCAGATGCTGCAATACCACCGCTGGTGCTGGTAGATCCACGAGTGCTCGTCCGCAATGGGGGTGGGTGGAGATGTGACCGTGGTGAATTTTGATAGAAAAATATTTTATCCCATATAGTCTAGTGAAATTTCAAAGTTCCATTTAACTCAAATTACTATATATGAATCAACTTACCTCTCCTTCCAAACTCTATCTAAATAATAAATTCATAATATTCTATTTAATTCCTTACTATCATTGTCCGGTAATCGTCACCGGAGGGATTCCATACTAAATAATCATATACAAACAAAATTACATTACATTGTGTAATTTCATACTATATTATGGAGTTTTTTATACTATATTGTGGAATTCATATACTACAACATGAAATATCATACTAGTCAGTCATATTTCATACCAATCCTTTGGATTTCATACAATTTCATTCAATTATATATTGACCCTTAATTTCTAAAATTATATTTGTTAGACTTCGTATGTTATTTGTAAATTTCAGTTTCATACCTAAATATAAAAAAATATCACATTGCCCCACAACATATGTAATTACAAACTCGGTTGATAGATTCCGTACTACTACATGTCATTTTTCATATTATAAATTCCACACTACAAGCCATATTCTCTTGCAAAAGGGAGAAAAAATAAAAGAAGAAGAAGAACTGTAGATTCATAACAACCAACAAAGAAAAGAAAGGAATCATAAGTTAGAAGAAAAAAGTTGAGCAGTAAGAAATATGTTATTCGGGGATATGGTTGAAATAAAGGTTGTACAAATCGTTACAGTCTGGCGCCAGCTAAAATCTTATTAAAAAATATATTTCTTTCATTATCATTAATTATGCACAATTCTTTGTCGTCTAGGGCGCCTATGTTCGATTTCTACTTTAGCGATTTGGCCACCTAAACAAGATTTTTCATCCAATTGTGCAAAACCATCTTGGCTTAGGTCCGTCTACACAAATTTTACAATATTAGTTGAAACTAATGGGCCTCTCAATTTCATATATCCGCTCTTGCTTTATGCGCCTCAAACCAAAACTTAAATCTGAAAACCTTCACCTAAAAAATGAATTCCATTACTGAAACCAAAGGAGAAATGAAGAACATAAATTGAGTTCTTTGCCGTCAAATGAAGAAAACAAAAATATTTCAATGAATTCAAAAATAAAAGGGCAGCCCAAAAATAAAGAATTGAAAAAAGGTTATTGAATTATATTATGAAAAACGAAAAGTATTTCTAAAGGAATCACGGATCAAGAAGAATTAATCTTTAAAATTCGGACGAAGCAACAAGAGGTGATATGAGTAGGAAGGGGTGATGAATGTGTGTTAATGTGTGAACGTAAGCGTGAGACAGAGAGAAGGAGATTACAATTTTATTTTTTATTAGATTCGAGGTCAGTACTTTCTATTCTTAAGGCACCAATCTTTTTGGTCGCATACATCTAATGCCATATATCCATATAAAAAATATTTATTAGTTGTATTTAATAAATAATAAGGTAATTCGAATTACCTTGGAGGAAAGACACGATTCTTTCGGGCATTCCTCGAATTTTGTTTTTGCAATAGGTTTGTGCGCCATATGTTTTTGATTATAGAAAGCGTCAAACCCGATCTTCACCGTACATATTTAACCACTATGTCTTTTGAACATTATATCCAAAACTCAGTTTCATCCAACAGTTAGATTGTGCGTAATTTAATTTTAAAAAAGTTGGGCGGACAGTTTCGGGAAATAGGACCAGCTGTATTCAAAATCCATTATCGGACTCTATGGACCTCAAATCCAGATTTGCACCATTCAGAATAAACTTTCATATGTATGGAATAATATATCTAATTCTTGGCTTGATCAACGGTTCGATCTTGTAAAATTTTATTTTTAAAAACGCCACACAAAAAATTACAAAAATAAAATTTGCTTTGTTCGAAATTTTATATACCTTGTATTTTAGAATCCAATCTTCACCGTTCAAAATTTCTGAAGGTGCTGTAAAAATCAGAACACGACCCAACGGTTGAAACATGAAAAAATAATTTTCAAACTTACAACGCAGTTAGATTTCGACCTAGAAAAATTATGTAATTGTTGCTTTGGTTATGGAGGCTTATTTGTCGATCACTCTCAATAGTCTGGAGTTTCATGCTGATAACGTGTAAAAAAGAAAAGAAGAAAAGAAGAAGTCACAAAAGAGACGGTAGAACTTGGGTTCTCTTATTCATCAAAGACTCCCTTTATATAGAGTATCAAGTACATGTTTACATAGTACATAAAGATAACAAATACCTAAATTGTTCTTTATCAGTTATTTATTGATTAAGGTACACTAATTATGTATTTACTTTTACAAGTATGTCTTCTGCGTGACCATCATATGTATCGTAATCAGTGTAACATATTCGTTAATTTCTTACCATTGTTATTTTTAGTTATAAAAGTGTCACTTTTGTATTAAAAAGTGTTAAAAAATTTAGCTAAACGATAATACAGACGTATTTTCCTTTAATATTGTACTCCTAGCCTAATAGTGTTACTTCACATATTAAATAAAGGAATAATCCTCATTAAATATAATATTTTTAACATAATTATCATATAATCACCTAATTTTGTTTCATTCCATTTAGGTCAATTATGTCCCATTAAATCAAAACTCGCAACATCAATGTCTGTATTACCACAATCTAATAAAAAATAAAATGGTAATCTCCTTCTCTCCGTCTCACACTTACGTTCACACATTAACACACATTCATCACCCCTTCCTACGCATCTCATCTCTTGTTGCTTTGTCCGAATTTTAAAGATTAATTCTTCTTGATCCGTGATTCCTTTGGAAATACTTTTCGTTTTTCATAATATAATTCAATAACCTCTTTTTAATTCTTTGTTTTTGGGTTGGCCCTTTTATTTTTGAATTCATTGAAATAGTTTTGTTTTCTTCATTTAACGGTAAAGACCTCAATTTATGTTCTTCATTTCTCCTTTGTAATGGAATTCATTTTTTGGGTGAAGGTTTTCAGATTTAAGGTTTGGTTTGAGGCGCATAAAGCAAGAGCGGATATATGAAATTGAGAGGCCCATAGTTTCAACTAGTGTTGTAAAATTTGTGTAGACGGACCTAAGCCAAGATGGTTTTGCACAATTGGCTGAAAAATCTGGTCTAGGTGGCCAAATCGCTAAAGTAGAAATCGAACATAGGCGCCCTAGACGGCAAATAATTGTGCATAATTAATGATAACGAAAGAAATATGTTTTTCAATGAGATTTTTAGGTGGCTCCAGACTGTAACGATTTGTACAACCTTTATTTCAACCATAACCCCGAATAACATATTTCTGACTGCTCAACTTTTTTCTTCTAACTTATGATTCCTTTCTTTTCTTTGTTGGTTGTTATGAATCTACAGTTCTTCTTCTTCTTCTTCTTCTTCTTCTTCTTCTTCTTCTTCTTCTTCTTCTTCTTCTTCTTCTTCCCTTTTGCAAGAGAATATGGCTTGTAGTATGGAATTTATAATACAAAAAATGACATGTAGTAGTACGAAATCTATCAACCGAGTTTGTAATTACATATGTTGTGGGGCAATATGATATTTTTTATATTTAGGTATGAAACTGAAATTTTCAAATAACATATGAAGTCTAACAAATATAATTTTAGAAATTAAGGGTCAATATATAATTGAATGAAATTGTATGAAATCCAAAGGGTTGGTATGAAATATGACTAACTAGTATGATATTTCATGTTGTAGTATATAAATTCCATAATATAGTATAAAGAACTCCACAATATAGTATGAAATTACACAATGTAATGTAATTTTGTTTGTATATGATTATTTAGTATGGAATCCCTCCGGTGACGATGACTGGACAATGATAGTAAGGAATTAAATAGAATATTATGAATTTATTATTTAGATAAAGTTTGGAAGGAGAGATAAATTTAGAAGAAAAAACCATCATATTGGGAATCCAATCCTTTAGACCCCCGAGGTAGTAAAGCCTTCAATATCCTCTCTGCGAAAGGATGCCCCTTAGATTCCGCAGGCAGCGACCTATTTTTGTAAAGCTCGTAATGCCTTCTGCATATCTCTAAACGCGTGGGAAGACAGCCCCACTTCCTCTTTGTCTCCCTCCTACTCTCGCCTGGCTCGGTGCTTATAAGATCTTCTTTGCGACCTATTATCAAATCTCTAATTACTATCGTCGTCTTCTTCTTCATCTCGTTGAGCCCAACGTTTATAGGATCTCCGATGCGACCCGCCATCCACAAGTCGCAAATCGTCATCATCATCTTATTCCTCCTCTCGACATTTGTAAAACCTTCCATGTGATCCACCATCCATGAGCAACCGATTATCCACATCATCTCCGTCAAATGATGATATGTATTCGAATTGATATCTCCGTCCTCCTGAACTTTTAAGTACCTCAGGGCTTGGCCTTCGTGGTTCCTTCTCTCTTCTCTTTTTTTGGGCAGTCGTTAGGGGCTCTAAACTGTATTCATCATCCCCCTTACTATCCTCATCGTTCTCCATGTCCGCTTCACCCACCAAGATCTCATCCAACCTCTCCAAGTTATCCGGAGGTACCAGTACCATCAATTGATTGAGGAATCCCTTATCAACGTGACAAGCTTTTCCTTTTGGTAATTCCCTCCACTCTTTTTTCCCTATGTGTATGGCCTTCTGCTTGATTATTTTTGGACTCTATTTCTTATTTTCCCCTTCTGGCTGTGTCGTGTTCTTCTTTCCTGGTGAGGGCAGTGGTTTTGTTATAGTTGCTTGATTTGTTGTTCCCTCTGGTGGCTGTGTAGTTGTGGTCGTTTGATATGCTTTTTCCCTTGATGGTGGTGTTAGTTTTTCTTTTATCTGTTTCTCCTTATTCGTCCCCTTTGTTTTGTTTGCCTCCGTGCTAAAATTCAAGTTTCGAGGTGTGATACTTCTTCCCTTCATGGTTTACTTGTTAAAAATCTCACTTCTTTTGCTCAAGGACTCGATGTCCCTCTTTTACATAGTCGGCGCCACTTGATACAACCAAAAATATTGGCGCCTCAGGAATAGAAAGTACTGGCCTCGAATATGCAGTCAGCGACCTGATTGATCCTTCCTGCAAAACAAAACCCAAGCTAGGCAGTGGACAGCCTCGACGTAGGCCCTTTGATACTTAAGTTAGATAGTGTTCAGAGAGATGCGAGAGCTAAACGTAGGATAAAATCAACTTAGAGAGAAAAGAATGAGGCCTAACTTATTTTTATATAAATAAGAGAAGTATTCCCAATCTAGGGTTTCCCTCTCATATTAATACCACAATTCCATAAATATTGACCGACTTAGAATTATGATTTCTCCTGGGTGTTAAGTTCCCATAAATAATAAAACTCTCGCTAAATTACTATAATAGCCATGGGCCAATAACCATGTCCATAAGTTTAATCCGCCGGGACCCCATAAAATAACCCATAGCAGCCCAACAGAGCCCAAAACCATGAGATATTGCCCACAGCACCGAGCTACTACTCAATGCCGATCTATCATAATATCGCTTATATCATAAGAGCTCTCCACCCGCATAAGAGCTCACCACTCTTTAGGACAGCTCGCCCACCACCCAGAAAGATTACACCTTCTAGAAGATGAGGTCGCTTACTAAATTCGTATAATACCTGCATGTTTTCCGATGTGAATATTTGATGTCGTATTAATATGTAATATTGTGCATTCTTATACAAAGCATGTATATGTATATATATTACCTATAAATTATATGCATGTGATTTTATGTACAATATTGGCAAACATGAAATTTTGCAATACTTTAATGATATTCGTAGAGTACATAATATGTTATTACTTATGGTTTTAGATGATTTCTTATTTAGAAATCGTAAATAAAGTTATTTACATGATTAAATGAGAGATTGATCATGATTTCGCCAATATGTTGAATTTTGATGAACTGATAGATTCATGTATGTTGGTAATTCTGGATGAATTGATAGATTCATGTATGTTGGTAATTCTCTTCAAGTTGAATTTATAAGCTACTTTCAATATATGCATTATTGATTGTACTTTTGCATATTTTCATTATAATGAAAGTTCATGAATGATAAAGAATTGTATAAATAGTCTTGTGATAAATTATATTCACATAATATATATTCTTCAAATTCTTAATCTAAAGAAATTTATTGAACTAACTCAATCTAAATACAATTTAATATACTCAAAAGAAATTGAGTATTACAATCATTGGAAACTAGAAGAACTACAATTCCACAATAATATCATCCACCAACCCTAACTGACAAAGAATTGTCAAACTAAACCAAAGTTAATTCTCTAATGAGTTTGAGAACTCAGATTAGCCCCAATTTTATGTTCGAAGTATATTTAGTTGCAAAATTCCAATGAACTTTGGGATGTGTGCTCTAAATGAGTATTTTGGAAATTTTATGAAATACTACTTCCAAGCCTAAGAGTTTAGTGTAAAGAAATTTGTTTGCTTGCTAAGAAGGGTCAATGACTTTGATATGTTGCGACTAAAAACATGTCTTACCATATGTGAAAAAGAATTTCATTTTAAATGACAATAAGTAATTGAGAGATACGATCTCACTTTATTTTTTCTACACTTGAGCAAATATACTGATGCACTTGTATGATATTAATTATGATAGTAAGTCATTGAGAGACATGACATTATTCTTCATAATACCAACGTTAGACCTCTGGAGAAAGAAATCTCTTGAGGCTAACCAGAATCGATATGAATAGTGAAAATAACCTCAAAGCAAAGGGGGAGATACATGTTGATCCCTACCTATGTGGGAAGAATAAACCACAAGGTAAGATATGTAAGAGTTTGTGATATTTATTGGTCGTGGTAGAGAAGTCATGAAGGTTCTCCCAATAACCTTGCTTAGTTAATGGATATCCTCTACTTTGATTGATGAAATTTGTTTGCTTCTTACTTTACAAAGAACTTGTGAAAGTATAATAAATCATTCATATTAGACTATTGTATTTGGTCTTAAAACTTATTTTGGGTTGAATTTATGTGATGTGGCCTGATTTAAATTAATTATTATTTTTGACTTATTGGTAAATATTTCATTTCATTCTAAAGTATTAAATATAATTAAGTTCATTTACCACACAATCACATAAAAGGTTCAGGAGTAAACTATTAGATATAATGTAACATATCTAGCATATAATATAAAATATTAGAATGAAAAGTATTTCGCTCAAAACCGGTTCACATCGCCTCTGGCGTTCCTACTAGATCTGGTGAACGATGATATTTTGGGTAAAACGGTGTACCATTCATCACGATCTTGACATCAGCCCCTCGGATGGTAGTTTAATCTCAGTTCGGCAGAGAACATTGGTATTGTTGCGTTTTAGATCAAGACATGCTTGTTGTAGCTTGTTTTTACATTTAGCCGGCTTGTGGCTCTTAGCGTTTAGTATCGCTTTGTTCTATTCCTTCTACTACTGGCATAGGGAGGGTACTCTTTCCTCTACGAGGGTTTCTCCCACAAGGGTGGGTTTACCTCGAGAGGTTTTAATGAGGCCCGAACATATGCCTTTACTCAGGGAATGGACGTCGTGATTTGTGTCTGTATGAACAGCTTTCCTCTTTTTTATAATAATTTCGCACTTTATTAAAAAAGTAGTATTTCGTTCAAATATCTCTGAAGAATGTGAGACTTTGTCGAGGAATAGACAATTATTCACTGAATTGATATTTATATGTGACAAAGTCTTAATGCCTAGTGACACATTGATTAAAGTCATAAAAGCTCTGTATGGACCAAGAGCGAGATGAACCTTGTTAAGTTTGATGATATTCATGTTGATGATTATCATTAAGAAGTACATTATGAGAATGAAACTATACCTTTAATTTATATGGAAGAAAGCACATTTTAGAGTCAATCTAGTAATTTTACTTTACTACTTTTTTATTATTGAATCATAAGTTATGACCAACAAAGGACTTTTGGACACTGACTCATTCAAGTTTTAATACGACTGACACAGATTATTTTGTCGTCGTGATGGTCCATATTATAAGAAATTAACATGGACATCTTTTATTTTGAATTAAACACAAAATGAGATAAAAATTTGATGCACAATATAGTATCGAACTAATGTTGTTCAATTACAACCAGTGCATTCTAAAGTACTAAGAGCACTACATACATTCATATCTCAAAGATACATCACTCATTTTTTTCCAGAATTTATTCATTAGAAAAATTGTATGATTGAGACCTGCATATGCTGAGGATACAAAGTATAATATTTCATTCTTATAATTGATAATTGGTGATACGTGTGGACATAACCATTCAAAATACGGATCATTCAAGTATTTTATAATTTTGGTCGATGCTTCGACATGTATTGTCCATAAAAATATTGCATTTGCAAAACTTCTAGCACTTTTAGTATGATTGAGGACTCACCACCCTTATAAAGCACCCAAAATCATAATGGTAAAGAGTTTACATCAAAAGTATTTGATGTCTATTGCATTTCAATCAAGATCGATGTAATGCATCTTGTACCCTAATGGGCATATATAATAAGGTTTCAAACAAGACACCGTCGAAAAGAATATAGATGGTGACTAAGATAATATTTTATGTGCACTCGTATATTTTTCTTTACACAAGGTTATGCAATATTGTACGCAATTCTTACTTATTCGTTTATGAAACTCTGCTAACCAAATACTTTGTGTACCAGTTTGTAACTGGATATAAGCCTGATAATTCATATCTACACATATTTGATTACGCAGTCTATGTGCCTATTACGCCCCAACAGCGCATTCATATGGGTTTCTAAAGACGATTAAGTATTGATGTTGGATATGAGTCTCCAACAGTCATCCGCTAGTTGAAACCTTTGACAGACGATCTCTTTACCGCTAAATATTTGGATTTGTCACTCTGATGAGACAGACTTCCCATCGTTAGGGGGGGTAAGAAAAAAATTTTCTAATGGAACGACAGGAATTGTTTCATACTATGTCTCATATATATATATATATATATGAAAGTACTGGTTGGCCTTTTCTTGCCAAGGCAAGTGACTCTAAGCTACGGAGTGCATTTTCAATTAAATTAAAACACTCACTTTATGGATTAAAACAATCCATACGGATGTGGTATAACCGTCTAAGTGACTACTTGATTGAAAAAGATAATCTATGCCCTTGCATATTTATAAATAAAATAAATTTCAAATTTGCGATTATAATTGTATATGTCGATGATATGAATATAATATCCATTCTTAATGAAATAAGAGATATCTCTAGTTATTTAAAATTCTAATTTGAGATAATGAACCATGGGAAAACTCGGTCATGTTAAGCCTTTAAACTAAAACCCAAGTTTGTTGAATACTAAATTCTACAGTTTGCATATATTCAAAAGATGATCAGGCATCTAAATATGGATAAGTGAAATATGTTAGAACTCCTATGATTGGTCAAAGTGAAGGTATAAGAAAAGATCAATTTCGTCAGTGGAATGACGAAGAACTGGTGGTAGCTGAAATTCCATTCTTATGTAAAACATGAGCATTATTGTACCATTACTTATACATTTGACCAGATATTACTTTCTCAAAATTGTCATCTCTATTTAACTCAAGAAAGCGCAATGTCACTGAAATGGTGTCAAAACGTATTTTGATACCTAAAAGAAACCATTAACGTGAGTTTATTTTTCTCATTCATAATATAATTGGGAGTGCAGATGGTTTTGTAACCTCTAAAGAAAATGTCGAGTTTACTTCCTACTGTGAAACACCAAATAGTATCGTTGATGTTGGTTACTCATTTGATCCATGTAAAGAGATTTATCATAAATGTAGTAGTTCGTGATTATCAATGGTAAATATTATGATCATTCATATATCTGATAATAGTGGGTTGAACTCTATCACTGAAGAAAATGTGATAATACGAGTAATATCACCACAACTCTTCTACAACCAACAACTATGCACTTTCTCAAGAATTAAGTAAATTGAGGAAGTGGAGACTTTCAAAGTTCTCTTGATATATCAAAGAGAGTTGTAGACTTTAGGAGGAGTCTCAACATAGGCGTGTTGTACTCTTTTTCCTTAGACTGAGTTTTATTTTTCCCATTGAGTTTTGTTACTTGACAAAGTTAAAGAAGTAATAATGAAACACCATTTGGTCTTTTGACTTGGTACAAGGGGGAGTGTTGAAGGAAAAACACAATTATTATGCATTCGTCAATAAGTAGATCATGAAGGATAATTTAGGTATTTGTTATCTTTATGTATTATGAAAACATGTATTTTATATTCTATATAAAGGGATTATTTGATGAATAATAGAAACCTAATTCTACCGTCTCTTTTGTGTCTTCTTCTTTTTTATTTTTCTTTTACAATCCTATTATTTTTAATCACTACTGGTCCCTACAACGAAGAAAAAAAGATACGTATAAATGAAATATAAATAAAAAGATATATGTTTTAATAGTGAGACTATAAAAAAGTTGTTGGAAGGTTTTTTTAGGAAAAAACTGTTTGAAGTTTTTACCTTTGATGTGGAATAAGGGGACCACAAAATGCTCTCGATTCCTTTAATACTTATTCTCAATTCAACCAAAATCCTCCCAACTCATTAAAATAGAAGGTTAATTGAAATTTAAATTGTGAGTTTATCCAAATTGTAGCAAAAATTAAGTATTTTTAGTTTTTTCAAAAAAAGACATGACTTTTATAAGTAATTGCAAAATGAATCACCTACATGTTTTTGGTGATTAGAAAAGTTTTAACGCCATCGACGTATCGTCTGTTTATTTGTACATCACACAGGACCTAGGCTCTAGATATTGAGCGCTCTTACTACTTGAATTAATACACTATGTCCAAAAGATTACTATACACGAAGGTATTTTCAATTGTCCTAGTTGACTTTTATTTACACCAACTTTAATTGACCTTTTAAGGTTTTCTCTAGATATTGAGCGCTCTTACTACTTGCATTAATACAGTATGTCCAAAAGATTACTATACACGAAGGTATTTTCAATTGTCCTAGTTGACTTTTATTTACACCAACTTTAATTGACCTTTTAAGGTTTTATTTGATTAGTAATTAGGGAAATTTTGGGGTGAAATGTGATTAAGAAAAGTTTTAGGAATGTTGTTGCTATTCACACTTAAGTTTAACTATTTCCTCATAGTACATAAAAACTATAACAATGCCATGATATTAAAATACTATAGTAACCTTACTTATTTTTTAAGGTTTCAACGACACGAACACAACATGAATATAGGGACACTCTTATATGACATGACGTGCCTCGTATATGTTTATAATATAAATAATTATTAATATATTTATTTACTATAAATATTAAATTATAATAATTTTTATTTTTTACTAATCATTTAAAATAATTATAAACTCATTCACAATAATTGATGAAACTCAAAGTAAAATGATAATAAATATAATATTTTAAAAAAATCAAAAAGCATATTGGCGACGTGTCAGGACCGTATTTCCACGTGTCCTGCTGTGTCCTAGGCGTGTACGAGCCGTAGCCTCTTTCAAAAAATCAAAGAAAAAAAGAAGAAAAATAGGGCACGCCTCCGATAAATATTAAATTATAATAATTTTTTTTCTATTAATCATTTAAAATAACTACAAACTCATTCACAACAATTGATGAAACTCAAAGTAAAATGATAATAAAGATAATAATTAAATTAAAAAAATTAAAAAAGATTCAAAAAAAACGTGTTGGGGACGTGTCAGGACCGTATTCCACGTGTCCCGCTGTGTCCTAGGCGTGTACGAGTTGTGTCCCTCTCAGAAAAATAAATAATAAAAGAAAAAAAAATTGAACACGTGTCGGGGGCATGTCAGGCGCGTGTCCGCGTCCACAGAGTGTTCGACTTACCTACGAGGTAAAAAAGAGTGTTCGTGTATCATAGATCACTTTATTATACGAAATCACAAGATATCACATTTTATTTGCGTAGTAGTAATGAGCTTTGAAATGTTATGTAGTTTGTAACATTTAGTGCGGCAGTTTGCCCGAAAAAATTATGTGTAATAAGTTAATTTCCATCACATGGGGCAATGTATGAAAAATACAAATTATATGGTTGGAACAAGAATAATGAGAGGATCTGGTTAGTGGGGGTAGCAACATTGTTGAACAGCATTGATATTACGAACATTTTTCGATCACTCAAATCTATCAGCAAGTTATAATAAATATTGCGTCTTTGTTACTATTTTCATATGGGTTCTTATTTGCAATACAGATTACCAACAAAATTTGTGATTGTATTAGGAATTAGTCCAATTAGGCGTGCAAAAATGGTTCAAATCGCCTGGTTTATTAATAGGGTTTCTTCGTAATCGTAACCGAAGCAGATAAAAACCAATTTCGGTTATGGTTTCTAACCGCCGATTAGATTTTTTTACTATTGATTTATTTGATATCGACCGTTGATTTTTATTTTTTTCTTTTGGCCAAAAAACTGAAAATTGCCAATTTTTTAAACCGCCGATTATAACCGACGGTTCATGATTTGAGGTTTTATTAAATTGAAACTGAATCGTCGTAAATTAATTAACTTTTTCCGTTTGTAAAAGTAAACTGTGATCAACGTAATAAGCCATGACCACGAATCAAAACCTACATAACGTCTGATAGTTAATTGCAAAAGTTGGTAATTGCAATTAACCCAATAATTTATAGAACTGAGATCTAGCAAATTGTTATATACACCCAGGTGTATTATCATACATCCAGATGGAAAGTACATCTTAAATGTGATACATGTTCATTCCCGTTAAAATAATTTTTTATATTTATTATGATATATTTTTATTTCTATTATGATAAGTTCATCTCCATTGTGATAAAAGTTCATTCTGTTATGATAAATATCAATATTCATTTTAATCTGTTTAAAGATTATTTCAGTTTTGTTGATATAGTCATCGCATCGAAGAACATGAAAGATCGTCTAAAACATTTGGAAACATTCTCAGATGTTTTCCATAAGGAGAAATTAGTGCTTTTTAAAAAGAAGTCAGTAATAGCTACAAGAAAATTCGAGTTCCTTGGTATAAAAATCGATGAGAAAAAAGAAAAAAAAAGAAAAATCTTTATTTGAATGAAACTAGCCAATTAAACACCAACCAACTTTTCTTACATTGCTATTTGCCATAATTTGATATTACGAGCTCAACGGCCCACTGCCAACCAAAAAAAAAAAAAGGAAGCCGGTTTTAAATGGGTAGAGGAACACAAAAAGGGGGTTAAACAGCTTAAGGAGGTTTTTAAACAGCTTCCCAAATCGGTAATTCCAAATGATGAAGATGAACTAGAACTATACACAGATGCTAGTGATTATTGGTGGGAACCTATTCTTACGAAAGTGACGCCAAAGGGAGAAGTGCCATACAGATATTGAAACGGACTATTTTCAAATTGTCAAGCAAATAGATAACATATTAATGAGAAGGAGTTCTTTGCAGTTAGAAAGGTGTTTAAGAAATGATCTTCATTTATGGTCTCTAGCAAATATATGACATATTAATGAGAAGGAGTTCTTTGCAATTAGAAAGGCGTTTAAGAAATGACCTTTATTTCTGCTATCTAATAAGTTCACCTTAAAAATCGATAACTCGAGCGTCAAAGCCTTTTTAAAGAATAAAATCGAGCATAAAACAGAAAAGACTAGATTACTTAGATGGCAAGCCAAATGCCAATATTATGATTATGATATTGTTGTTATAAAATCTCATGAAAATGTTTCGGCAGATTTTTTAACTCGAGATGGAGGGATACATTGCTGACGATACCCTTTGAGGCGAAGGCATCTCAGGGAAAGCCTGGAGATCCTTGAATGAGATTTTGGGACGCTATGTCTCAAGTGGAGGTCGTAGGATGACTTCAATAGGCTGATCGGGAATTTGTTTCCAATCATATATGAGCATGCCAGTTGGCTGAATGACAACTATTCTTAACATTGTGAAAGTCACTTTTACAGGTCGCATCTCCTACGGTGCAAAATGAGTAATTCGAGAATGGATCTCTAACCTTGAAGCTATGGGTTTAAGTACCATAATCATAGGTATTGTAGATGATGCTTTCCATGAGGATGTACAAGCTGTAAAATATTAAAACCTCGGTGTCCCAATTAGAGGCTTCAAGTCAACCCACCACCTCTAGTGTTAAAGAGGGAGAGTTGGATCTTAGGCCACAGACTGACACTTCTAAGATTCAAACTAACGAGATTGAATTTCTCCTATGCAGATTTATCAAAGGCAATGAGAGAAGTTAGTTACCAGGAGAGGTATTAACCCCGACAAGACAATAGTTGATATCCCTGAGAATATCCAAGAATTTGGATGAAAGTGAAAAGTCATCAAAACGAGGTACAAGGATAGTATAGTTTTGGGGCCTTAGCTTCAATGTATACTATTGCACCAAGCTTCGCAGAGATCTCCAAACTACTAAAATGGATTGGGAAAGCGGTTTACAAGACTTGGGCCAACAATCCACATTTGGCAGAGGAGATATTTTTGAATTATACTTTATTAGTGCACAACCAACGAAGAAAGGTTCCAATGAAAAATTTTCATTTCATCAAACTTAGAAGACTAGATGGGAATACCGCAAAAAATATAAGGCTGCCTCACCAGAGGACGCACCAGTGATAGTAGGAGCAATTTCAGAAGACGATGCTTCTATACGACGAGGATGGAGACATTGAGTTTGTGTGACCGAGATGGATAAAGTAAAGTACCCATTCAAGTTCTTTCAAAATGCAGTGAATGACACATTACTCTTGGGTTCAATGATATGAGCGATTGCAGGATTTGCATAAACCCTTTTCGAAACAAAAAAGAAGTATGGGAAGATAAAATCTAAATAAGAAAAGAAACCTACCAAAAACTTTGTAACATGGCGCATGTCGGATGGTTGATTGACCGGATTTTTCAAGCATGCCCAGACCAGAAGGAACCTGAGTTTGGGAAAGACTTTCGACCCAACTTGACCGATAAGGAAATACAGTTAGAAAAGATAAACGACCAACTGCTTTCAAAAAAGCGCGAGGACCATGTCAAACTATCATGTAAAAATATTCCCCAACAACATAAGATGGCTGAGTCATAAAGACCAGTAATAAGATAAGTGAGTGAACACTAAAAGAAAGAACCACTGACTCAAAATAATTGAGGAAAAGTGTAAGCAATGACACGTCTTTTATCAACAAGATTTGGAGTCTGGATTTAAAATGTGTAGTCAGGTTTATAAAAACCAAGTGTTTGGGGAAATAGAGGACATTGAATATTTTTTTCTATTTTCTCATAATAATATAATGTGTGTTTGGAATAAATATTTTTTTTCGTAATAATTATTTGTAATAATAGGAAGTTTATTTATTTTCGAGTAAAAGCCTTCTTTATAAAAGAATAAAGGGAAATTGCATTTTTTATCCTGTAAGTTTGACCCATTTTAATTTTTGTCCTGTAAATATTGGCGGTTCGAAAATTGTCCTGTATTTTTAAAATCTTCGCATTTTATGTCCTCTAAATATAGGCGGTTCAAAAATTATCCTGTATTTTAAGAAATCTTTGCATTTTTGTCCTCTAAATCTTCGCGTTTTATGGTCTCAGAGGACATAAAACGCGAAGATTTTTTAAGATACAGGACAATTTTCGAACTGCCTATATTTAGAGTACATAAAACGCGAAGATTTTAAAGATACAGGACAATTTTAGAATTGCTTATATTTACAGGACAAAAATTAAAATGGGTCAAACTTATAGGACAAAAATTGCTATTTTCCAGAGAATAAAAGGTTTTCTCCTACCAAAAAGAAGTTACTAATGTAGTAAATTGTCTTTTAAAGTTCTTAATAAAATAAAAACTTATGTTGCAACATGTGTGCTCAATACTTTATCTTTATAAATTAAATATCTCATACACCGGGAGTAGGAGACGAACCAAGGCTGTGCTGATTAGTTATTGAAGGAGTCGAATAGTTTATATTTGAAGCCATTTGTGAAACGAATTAAGGGCAGTAATATTCTGACTAGTAGCGTGGCAACTCATCTCACCCAGGGTTAATTCGATCAAAGAGAGTTACAAGATTATAAAACTAATTTAGTTTTATGGTAGCATATTGAGCGTGATATATAATAGACTATTTATGGTTTAGTCATAAATTTAAATTGGATATTTATAACATGGGTTAAATAGAAAAGGTGGACAAACTTTAAACAAAAAGAAAGTGCACTTAGTGTAGGAAAATTAAATAAATAATACAAAAATAAATATAAATTGATTAAATGTAACATATAAAAATTGAAGAAAAAATGGATCGGAACGCTATTCACAAAAGCGTCCCGACGATTAAAATAAATAAAAAAGAAAAGTAAAATCGGGACGCTATTCACAAAACGGGCCAAGACCATTTAATTTAAAAAGAAATTGGGGCCGAATTAAAAAAAATACTTTTGGGGCCAGTATGTTATTGCCACCAATGTCTTGGGTCGATTTTGCAAAAAAAGAAATAAATAAAAATCCCTTTTAACCCTAATCCTAATTTGAATCCTGCCTCCCAACAACATTTCTTCACAGCAGCTCCGCTCCCAGCTCCCAGCAGGCGACAAAGCTCCAAGCAGCAACGAGTTCCGGCATTCACAAGGTAATTTCTAACTCAAAGATTTTATTTATTTTAAAAAATTAGTTATTTTATAAATGTTTAATTAATTTTCCTTAGAAATAATCATTTGTTGTTAGATGAATGAATTATGTATTTGCTGTAAGATTGAGTTTAGTTGTTAATTTTTTTTTTTGTATATATTGGAATTATATATTTGTGAATTTTAGTTGTAAATATTCATGAAAATTGAATTTATTTGTTTTTTAGAAAAATGTTAATTATATGAAACTTTGAATCTGTTCATTTTATGTTTAGTTGTTAACTGTTCATGAAAACTGATTTTATTTGCTTGTAAGGAAATTATTAATTATGTAATTTATTCCTTTTGTGTGTACTTGTTAATTATTTATGAATATTGAATTTATTTATTTATTTGTGGAAAGATTTCTAATTATGCGAATATTTAGATTTACTTATTTTGTTAGAAAATAATTATGTGGAAATTATAAATTATTCATTTCGTGTTTAGTTGTTAATTATTTACGAAAATTGATTTTATTTGTTTGTGAGGAAATTATTAATTATGTGAAAATTTTAATTATTCATTTCGTGCTTAGTTGTTAATTATTTATGAATATTGATTTTATTTGTTTGTGAGAATATTATTAATTATTTAAAAAATTAATTTATTCATTTTGTGAGAAAATTGTTCATTATTTATGAATATTTAATTTATTTATTTGTGAAAAGATTTTTAATTATATGAATATTTGAATTTATTTATTTTGTGAGAAAATTATTAATTATGTGAAGATTTTAATTTATTCATTTCATTTTTAGTTTTTAACTTTTTATGAAAATTGATTTTATTTTTTTGTGAATAAATTATTAATTTTGTAAAAATTTTAACTTATTCATTTCATGTTTAATTGTTAATTATTTATATAAATTGATTTTATTTATTTGTGAGGATATTATTAATTATGTGGAAATGTTAATTTATTCATTTTGTGAGAAAATTATTAATTATTTATGAATGTTGAATTTATTTATTTGTGAAAAGATTTCTAATTATTCGAATATTTTAATTTATTAATTCTGTGAGAAAATTGTTAATTATGTGAAAATTTTAATTTATTCGTTTCGTGTTTCGTGTTTAGTTGTTAATTATGTGAATATCTGAATTTATTCTTGGGGCATGTTAATATTTTAGAAGTAATTACACATATGTCGAATATTTCTTCTAGCAGTGATTATAACATGTATGCATTAATATTGCAAGATGAGGGTGGAAGAACTGCTATCGATTATGCAATTTAGATCCCACCGAGCATCCCCCACTTGTGATCCCGAACTATACCGCTGTAATGCCCCAGTTTTTCATAGCGAAAATATAAGCGGAAGCACTCATAATTGGTGAATGTAATATGGGGTACGTTACTTTAAATAAACACCTTTAAATAATTTTTAAGATAAACAAATTATAACAAGTAATTTGTATGAAATAATATAACATATCACTTTTAAGAAAACAAATACATATAATACCATAAGAAAATAATAATAATAATAATAATAATAATAATAATAATAATAATAATAATATAATAATAATAATTATTATTATTATTATTATTATTATAATCACTACCGGGAATCCAACGAGAGTTCTCCCAAATGCTAATAACATGATTCCTGATGCCACCCCAAATGGATGAGGGGACATACGCACGAGAGGAACCATTCGTCTTAAAAAAGTGCTCACGGAGGAGACGAAAAGCCATGGAGTCCTTATTAAGTAAGTTATTAGCAAATTTGAAGAGGAACGAAGAATTGACAGTGATGACGGAGAGGATACTGAGGCCACCCTCTTCATGAGGGACGCAATAGCGAGCCCAGTTAACGGTACAATGCTTATGCTTAGATGTCACCCGACCAAATGAAATTTCTAATAGCAGTCTCCAATCTGCGTGTAAGCGAGGTCGGCCATATAAGGATGAGCATGGAGTGCACCGTGGTGCTTGTAATGACTGAGTTAACGAGACAGATACGACCAGCAAGAGAGAGAGAGAGAGAGAGAGGAACCCTTCTAAGTTCCAAACTTAGCCAAGGTCTTATCCAAGATCGGGCAGAGATGGATAGAACGAGGGCTACCACGGAACATAAGGACACCGAGATAAGAGGTAGGAAGGGAGCCCACGGAGAAATTAGAGACCTGACAGATCCGACGGGCAACAGCAGAAGTCACCGAAGACCCAAAGTAAATCTTAGATTTCTCCGGGCTGAGGATCGGTCCGGAGAAAGTCCCATAGCGACGGAAGATGTCCAGGATGGCCTCCCGCATCGGCATCCTGAAGACGTTTAAACCTCACTTCTCTCAGTCCATTAGCGATTACTTCTTTTCTGGGGTCTGGCATCTTACGGAGAGCTTCCTTGCCACTTACACTGACATCGTCATTGACATCCTTCGGTCTCCCATCGTCCCCCACACTGAGGATAACGTATTTGGATCCCCTCTCCTTCTGGTAATATTTCGGCCAAACTTGCATACGACCACCTCCGTCAGAAGTTTCTCAAGGTTTGGTGGGGAAGTTGGATTTGGTCTTCTCATATCCCGGCTCGGCGCTCTATTACTGTTTGGAAGGCGATCTTCAATCGACTTGGTGTCTTTGACGTGATTCGTAGGTGGGGGTTCATTGGTTCATCCTTCTGTTGCTTTTGCTTTGCAAGTTCTGAGATGGTTGACCATATTCTTATGGACTGCCTGTTTGCGCCTCACATTTAGGGCTGGATTGAGGATGCTTTTGACATCCAGCTCCCCCTTTCAGGTTGTCTTGCTCATTTTTGTGTTTTTTCTATTGACTGTCGTTTTAGTGCGTAGGTACTCTTCCTTTGGAAAGAGGCTCTCATTTCGACTATCTGGATGATCTTGCACCTCCGGTGCAATTTCATCCGTAATGGGGTTCGACCTTCCACCACGGAGGCTCTTATTCTCATACTCTCACTTATTCTGGAGTCTTCTGCCCTCGGTCACGGCACGATGGCAAACACTGTTACAGACCTGATTTGTTAGCGCAAATTGGGTGTTCTTGGTAGGCCCGCACCTCCACCCATCCTTACCCCGGTGTTCTAGTTGCCCCCCTCACCTGGCTGGATTAAGGTGAATACAGATGGTAGTGCTCTGGGTTATCCCGGAGATTGCGTCGCGGCTGGAATTTCCCGCACGCATCGAGGCTTTGTTAAAGGTGAGTTTTTGAGATCGCTTGGCCAGGGCTTTGCCTTTTAGGCAGAGTTGGAGGCCGCGATTATTGTGGTCGATGAGGCTGATCAGAGAGGATGGAGACGGATTTGGCTAGAATCCGACTCGGCTTATGTGGTGGAGATTTTTGTGAAGTGTAGCCTAGAGGTTCCTTGACACTTCCTAGCTCGTTGGCGTCAGATTCTTTTTATCACTACCTCGATCGAGTTCATGGTTTTGCATGTATATCGAGAAGGCAATCGCGCTGCTAATGCGCTCTCTAGGTCCGACTCTCCCCTTACAACTGATTCACGTCGCCTTCGACAATCCTCCTTGATCTGGTGAACGATGATATTTTGGGTAAAACGGTGTACCGTTCATCAAGATCTTGACATCCGCCCCTCTAATGGCAGTGTAATCTTGGTTCGGAAGAGAACCTTGGTATTGCTG
Organism: Phtheirospermum japonicum; assembly: GCA_014905375.1. Taxonomy (NCBI): domain Eukaryota; kingdom Viridiplantae; phylum Streptophyta; class Magnoliopsida; order Lamiales; family Orobanchaceae; genus Phtheirospermum; species Phtheirospermum japonicum. Next base: position 110,232 of record BMAC01001005.1, on the reverse strand, counting down.
CTTTTTGGATCACGACCTACTTGTTGTACCTTTCTTCTACACCTTGTCGGCCTGTGGCTCTTAGCATTTCACTTTTCTTTATTCTGTTCCCTCCACTACTGGCATGGGGAGGGTACTCTTTCCTCTGCGAGGGTTTCTCCCACAAGGGTGGGTTTACCTCGAGAGGTTTTAATGAGGCCTGAACAAATGCCTTTAGTCAGGGAATATACGTCGTGATCTTGTATGTATGAACGTTTTTCTTCTTTTAATAATATTTTCGCACTTAAAAGTAATAATAATAATAATAATAATAATAATAATTATTATTATTATTATTATTATTATTATAATGTATGACATTTTGTAAATAGCGCTCCAATAAATCCAACATGTATAAAATATGACTATTTGATCAAGTTTTGAATATAGAAATATATAAACTTTAAATTATGTTTTATTATCGTCACCACCACCACGCTTACTCTGCGCTTCACTTAACCTGAAAAATGATTGATAAAAATAGATGAGTACACAACGACTTAGTGGAGATACCATTCATAATTAATTTCTCAATATAACATAATATCATAGTAAGACATGGATAATAATTGTTCTGTGCAGTACGGTGGGACAATCCCAAGGATCCATAGACCCCAGACCTATTTACGGCCCCTGACCAATAATTGTTCTGTGCCGTCGCGTGACTCTATGTATACATAGTCAAATGCCCAAAGGCCGTAATTGTATAATTGTCATGTATTCACAATAAACTATAACATATCGAGCAATTAATATGAACTTGAATTTAAAAAGATTTTGAGTTAAATACCCCCACCTTTAAACTGATGTTTGTGATCTTGAAATATGCGGATGGTCGTGATTGAAAATCATAAATATCAAAATCAATGCTTCTACATGAAGACATAATTTAACTTATTATATGAAATATGACTTATAAAACTTAAAATACAAATAAATGAAATAATTAATCGGTCAAACCTTCAAGTTAAGTCAAATGGGCTGTTTTTGTAGAGTTCATGACGCTGGAGAGTGGAAAGAGGATGACTTGAAATGTCTATGAGATGGAATGGAGTTTCTTGTAAGTTTGGGGGCTGAATCTGGGGTTGGGATAAACTGGGGGCTCAATTGAACGATTTGAAGACTTTTGGGGCCAACTGGTAATAATCAGAAACTTGCTGGGGTACAAAATCAAACCTCGGCTCTATTTTTCTCAATCTCGTCTGTCTCCCTTTTTCCTAATTTCCTCTCCATTTCTTTCCAATTGGCCAAACCCATTTCTCCATCTTTCTTCTCCAAAGTCCGAAATTGGCACAGCACCTCACCCGTTTGGTCATCGCCGACGGCTGGAAATGACTTATGTATGTAGGCGGGTGTCGTCGCTCCCCTCCGGGCATGGCGGGTCTTTTTCTGCCCAGATTTTAGAAGTCCCCCGGGCAAAATTCTCTCCGTCTCCTTCGATCCTTAACTGGGTAATCCGACGGCAGAAACCGGCAAATTGACATGGCGGCGGCATGGGTTATGGGCCAGAGGGTGTGCCGGTGGAGATAGTTATGGCTCTCGGTTCTTGCACGGGCTAGAGCAGGGTCTCGTGAGTTTCAGGTAGCGGAGAGTAGGTAGGGATTATTTTGTTTGGTATCGGGCCACGACTGGATCTGGTCCTGGAGGATACTGGGCGGCGCGGCCATGGTTGGTTTCTCTTGGATTGGATGACTCTGAACTTGGTTGGACATGGGTCCGATTTGGGATATGGTAGCAGTTTGCCATGGTTCTAGGGACAGCAGTGATCCGGTGGTCAGCTTGCTTGTTCAGCCATTTGCGCTGGAGGAGGATGGTGGTTTGGTGATGGATATGTGGTTGGTGGTGTTGATGGCGTCGTGATTAGGAATCGACAGCCGATCCGATGACGATGGCTGCCGGAAATTGGGATTAAAATTGTTATGTTGTTTCTTTCAAAATCTTAGAAAAAAAGATTGGTTTACATAGTTGCGGCCGTATACAAAAATTGTGATGAATAAGAGTTTGGATTATAACATAGGTTTAAGAGTCTAAAATTTCTAGGATTGTTTGATTACTAGCCCTAAATCTAAACAGACAAAGGGGAAATACGCAACCCATAAACTATGGATAATTTTATATGTAAAAAAATATAAACATTTTATTTATAAATAAATGCATGAAATTTTACTAAGTGTATGTTTGGTAAGCATAATAAGTTAGCTTATGTCTTATTTTGAAAACTTATAATCTCTTTGTATTTAAATAAGTCTTGTTTGGTTGCATGAGCTTATTTGAAAAGTCTGAACTTATATGAGATGCTACTATTACAAGCTTTTCAAATAAGCTCATTGAGCTTTTTGATTTTATTCCTATTTTAACCCTTTTATTTTTTTTAGAAAACTACACTATTATTTTGTTAGGTGTTATTATTTTTTTAATTTCACCACTTTATTAATTATTAGACAAGTATCTAAGAATCATTTTAGTATTTTGAAATTATTATTATTATTATTAATTAGATAAATATCTAGAGTTATTTTAGTATTGTGCAATAATAATAATAATAATAATAATAATAATAATAATTATTATTATTATTAGCTTGATTATAAATTGTTGTATAAAGGAAATAAAAAAATCATCTCTCCAATCCGTTAAATAAAGTATTGTGCAATTATTAAAAATTATAATAATAATAATAATTATTAGTTAGATAAATATCTAGAGTTATTTTAGTATTGTGCAATAATAATAATAATAATAATAATAATAATAATAATAATAATAATAATAATAATAATTATTGGCTTGATTATAAATTGATGTATAAATGAAATAAAAAAATCATTTTCCCAATCCGTTAAAAAAAGTATTGTGCAATTATTGAAAATTATACATACATACATACACACACACACACACACACACACACACACACACACCATATATATATATATATATATAACAAAATTGGTAATAGAAATAATAATAATTAAATTTACAATCCTAATATTATATGAAAATAAATAAAAATAGTATTAACTCTATTATTTTAAACATGTACTTTTGTGTAATTTTGCATTTTTGAGCCAGCTTATCAGCTAAATTTGCTAAACGCTATTATTTAGATCAACTAGCTTTTCAGCTATCAGTCATCAGCTATCAGCTAGCTTATCAGCTTTGTCCACCAAACATACCCTAATTAGGCTTAAAAATTCTTTAGGAAAGCACTAATATAAATATTGAGATGTTACAACCGCTTATTACTTTGGACCAGATGAAGGTTGAGATTCTGAAAAGAGCTTAGATGAACTAGATGATGGTGACGAAACAGACGAGGAATTCTTTCAGTTGGGCGGTAGTATACCAAATGAATATCATATTGAACGTACTGTAGTTGAACGTGGCCCTACACACTATTACAATTGTGAAAGGGGTATAGGCATCGGTTGTATTAAACAATCGATGCCTAATATTGCACGGGGTCTTTTTATAATTAAAAAAAGTTATAGGCATCGGTTGTTTACCAAAAATCGGTGCCTATAGTCGAGGTTTTTTTTTTTTGTGAAAAATAAAAGTCATATGCATCGGTTTTCTACAACAACCGATGCCTATGTAGTCCGGGAAAAATTATGTGCATTCGTTAATTTAAAACAAACGATGCCATAATTATAAGAAAATAAAAAATTTTCATTAGAATACATAGGCATCGGTTTTGGTCAAACAACCGATGCCTATAACAAAATATGAGCATCTGTTCTTGATTTAGAACCGATGCCTATGTAAATTAAATTGGGCGCCTCTTAATTGTGGGATTGTAACATCCATAATCCAATGCATTTTATTTTTATTTATTTAAATTTTCATCATGCATTAAAAATATAATTCTAGTCCCAAGCTCGTCGCCATAAAACAAATTCCTATTATTAAATAATTTAAGAATGCTACTTAAACGAATTTATAATTCGTTTTCCAAATAAAATTATATTATCAATTTCTAAGAGATTAATATAATTATTTAGTAATTTAATTATTTATTTAAATTACTTTTAAGTCGTTTATGAAATAATTTCGATTTCTAAAATTATTATAATTTATCTATACTATAGTTATTATAAATAATTTAAAACTCTAATTAGGCGAATTTATAGTTCATTATAATTTTCTAAGGAACTATTATAATTAATTAGCAACTTATTAATTTAATTAAATTACTAATGAATTGTCCATGAAATAAATTTTTATTTATAGAATAATTACATTTATTTGTATTATAATTATTCTTAATCATTTAAAGTACTAATGGGCTGTCAACGGATTTATTCAGTTTTAAAATTTAAGACGTCTTTTGGGTCGTTTCTTTTGGACTTGAAAACGAGCCAAACGGACTAGCCCGAGCCCACCAAGACCTCAACCCTAACCTTCCTTAATTAAATCCTAAGTAATTTATAAACAAAATCTTATTTTTTTTCCTTCAGCCGTTTTCATCACCGTCTTCTCCAACCCTCGCTCCCAACTTTCAACTCTGCACACTTTCAGCGGCAAGCAAGCAGGTAAAATCATTCTTTCATTTTATTCTATTTTTTTATTTAAATCCTAATATCCGGCAACCATCGCAACCGATCGGCTGCCGATTATTAACCATCCGCTACCAAAGTTGCCGAGCCACCACCAACTACAAAATCCATAACCCACGTCCAAACCCAATCAGCCACAAATTTTCACGACCAATCCCGAACCGACACCAGCCCAACATCCATCGTCGACACGAAACCACCGTCACCATATTCGAACGGTCATCGTTTTCAGCCAGCCGACAAACCCGAGTCGCCCAGTCGCAGCCGAGCCGCAGCCCCAGCCAACGTCACCACAGCCCGATCGTTAGTCGCCGACACCGAACCAGACCCCTGTCCATACCCGAGCAACCACGGCCCGACTTCCAGTCGCCGACAGCCACAGCAACGTCGCCAACCATCTCCATCCGACAACCCCCAGCAGCCCACGTTTTCGACATCACCACCACCTGCAAACCACCACGGCAAAACCGACCCGAAACCATCCCAACAAACCCCCCCACGGCAGTCACCAACACGAAACCAAACAAAGCAACCCAAAACCCACAGCCCGAGCTCGCCTCGTCGACTCCCCCATAACAGCGGTCGGAGCCGCTGCCACCGTGGATGTCCACCGTCGAGACCCTGCTCCGGCTCGTGCAAAACCCGAGAGCCACCACTGTCTCCGCCGGCGAACCCCCTGGCCCATAACCCCGTCGCCGCCGACGAATCGTGCCACCACGTTGACGCCGAAGAAGGCGGAGAGCCGCCGAGACTCTGCTGTCGCTAATGCCGTTCGCCGAGATGCCGCCATGGTGGAGCCGAAGGGGGCCCTTGCTGCGCCGATTTCTGGACGGAGAAGGAAATCAATCGCACCCGGCCGTCACTGTCTGCCGGTGCGGGTTTACGCCGGAAAAACGCTGCCAGGAGTCAGCCCTTTAGCCGCCGGCGAGAATTGAAGAAGGGAGGGGCGCCGATTTTCCTTAGCTGCGCCGGTTCTGGACGGGAAGGAAGGGAATTTGGGGCGGGCGATTTGGGGGAAAGAATGAAGAAATAAGGAGACGGGTTTGAGGAGGAAAGGGCTGGGCTCCCCTTTTAACCCAGCTCATTATCCAATATTTTCAATTGAACCCCCAGCCTCTTTCCATCATTTCGATTGAGCCCTCAGTTTTCCAATAACCCCCAATCCAGCCCCAAAACACATTTTATAAAATACTTTCAGTCCAATTTTATTATTATTATTATATTATATTATTATTATCATTATTATTATTATCATTAATACTACTATTATTATTATTATTACCATTATTATTATTATTATCCTTTCTATTATTAGTTTTATTATTATTATTAGTATGAATATTAAATATGAAAATACTAATTAAATGCATTTTCTAATTTATTAGGTGACGAGCATTAAGGGGACTTAGGATTTCAACTACGTGCATATCACTCGACTTTCCACGATATTTTACGAGGTAGGGACCACCGACTTGTCTTCTGTTAAATTCTATGTGCTCAAATCTACGTACAATGTATGTCATGAAATTCTATGTTTATAAATTAATATAGCCGTGGACCGCAAAAGTTGTCCGTGACCGGGGAAAAGGGTCATTGGGTTTATCCCAGCGTGCTATATCCAATGATTAAAACCAGGGGCCTTAAGTGCCTATGACCGGGGAAAAGGGTCATCGGGGAAACCCGCCGCGTTTTAGCTGCAGTCAACTGTCTTCTACGTTAAAATTATGAATTCTATGGTTAATTGTGCTATTTGTGAGTTGTATAATTTTGCATGAGGTATGTCGGTGTAACTATTGAGTACGTTGAGCTCATCCCAAATCAACGACGTGTTTTTCAGGTACAAATGAAGATATCGAATGAAAGGGAAACGAGGAGGGGAATGAAAAGTCTTGATGTTGGTTTTATGTTTTAAATCTCGTTTCATTGTTTTAAATAATGGTTGAACTAGACATAAAGAAGCGTTTTTGATTATAAATTACTTTTAATGGTGATTTGGGTTGATTATATTATGATCATTTCCGCTGCGTAATTCTTGAACGTTTTTAAAAATGTAAATCTTTTAAATTAAAATCATGAAAACTAGACATTTATTGTGACGCCAAGATTTCTCCATTTAATTATTTAAAAATATAAATCAATTTTCGACTAAAGTGAAATCGGGGCGTTACAGGGATTAAAAATTTGTTGAGCATAATTTCAAAACTATAGCATCAGTTTTTCTCCAGAACCGATGCCTTTACTTTTATCTTCATACAACAACCGATGCATATGTGAATTGCTATCTTCTCTGAATCACGGGGCACTTTAAATTTTGTGAACAAAAACTCAAATTTTTGAATTCAATCTTCACGTAGCATTTAACAAAAATTCAAAACATATTCCATATTCTACCCAAATTTAACAAAAATTCAAAATCTTTGCAATTGAATTTTCGAAAATAATTCCCACGAAACCTGGCATCTTATTTTTTCCACTTTGTGCAGCCTCTTTGTGCAGCCGTCTCGTTGCAAATTGATCTGATCGAGGTATTTATTATTTCTTGTATTTATTTATATAAAAGGCATGAGAATTCCAAGAGGCACATGTATAATTGTTCACATACACTAAAAATTGAAAAGTCACAGAGAATTCGAAGAGGTGCACTGAAAAATCCCCCTGCACTGAGAATTCGAAGAGGTTTTTAAAATATGAACTTGTATAAATACCCTTTTTGGCTATAAATTAATCTTCATCACAATAAGTAAAGTGCAATACCCCTTTTTTGGCTAAATAAATTAACTCCGCTTCGCAAGCTATTGGAAGCTCAGAAAAAATAAATTGTCGCATTGATGAAGCAAATGCAGAAAGAACGTTCCGCAGACATGCAGAAGCTAACCGACCAGTTAGAAGCACCCACCTACTTTTTGAGCAGTATAAATGCTCATTGGGGTGAGGTGGTTCTTTCCATCTACAAGCTCGAATTCGTTCTCATCACCAAGCTTGGCGCACGGTTTGATGATGACGATGTGGACCATGCTCAGGCAGGGACGAAGAGGAAGGCTGCCGATACTTGGATTTTTTACTCTGCATTTTTTGTACATTTTTTTTTTGCATTTGTAACTTTTTTTTTTGCTAATTCGAATACAAAATTACTATTTTTAATTAACTACTGTGTGCTAATTAATAATAATAATAATAATAATAATAATAATAATAATAATAATAATAATAAGAAGAAGAAGAAGAAGAAGAAGAAGAAGAAGAAGAAGAAGAAGAAGAAGAAGTTGAACTTGTTATCCCAATGTTATTATAATATAATACGATCTAGCTAACACTATATATATATATATATATATATATATATATATATATATATATATATATATATATATATATTAGGTCAAGAAAACTAAGTAATAAAAAATAGTAATTAATAAGAAAAAAAATTTATGACAAAATTACATGCATCATTATAGAAACTCTAATTTTCATGTTTTCTGGGAAATTGATTTTTTCTTCTTTGTTAGTTTATTTATTGAGTTTTTAATTTTATTGTGCAGTCGTCATAGTACTTGGCCAGTTCTGTTAACAAAATTATAATCTTCCTCCTTGGCTATGCATGAAGCGCAAGTACATCATGTTGTCTTTGTTGATATCAGGACCTAAACAACCAGAGAATGACATAGATGTGTACTTGGCACCAGTTATTGAATATTTGAAAAAATTATGGAATGAGAGTATGACGGTCTTCAATGATTATACTCAAACAAACTTCACCTTACGAGCCATGATATTTTGCACGATCAATGATTTTCCAGCTTATGGTAACTTGTCAGGTTATGCAAATAAAGGAGGTAAGGCATGCCCCATTTGTGAAGATGAGATAAGTAGTATTTGGCTTAAAAACGGTAGAAAAAATATGTATATGGATACCCGGGCCTTTCTCCCAAGTCAGCATCCTTATCGAATAAAAAAGAAGATTTTAAATGGGAAAACTCTGGACCGAGTTGCTCGATCGCCATTATCCGGACGTGCAATTTATGATCGTGTATAATATATTGATGTTGATTCGGCAAACTTTCTAAAACTGTATCAACGGGTGGTTGGAAGAAGAAATCTATATTTTGGGGTCTACCATACTGGGAACATTTGTTGGCTAGACATTGTATAGATGTGATGCACGTTGAAAAGAATATATGTGATAGTGTTATTAGAACATTATTAAATATTTCGGGTAAGACAAAAGATGGTATTAAATCTAGACAAAATTTGGTGGAAATGGGGATACGGGAGAAGTTAGCACCGAAAAAAACTGACAAGCGAACTTCCCTACCTCCAGTTTGTTATACCATGTCTAAACAAGAGAAAAACTAGTTTTTGTGAGTGTTTGAATAAAATCAAGGTTCCTTATGCTTATTCTTCAAATATTAAAAAGCCCGTTTCAATAAAGGACCTGTAATTGGTTGGTATGAAGTCTCATGATTGTCATATCTTAATGCAGCACATATTATCAGTTGCTTTTCGAGGCTCATTACCAAAAGATGTGAGGCGTACCATAACAAAGCTTTGTCTTTTCTTCAACGCAATTTCTAGTAAAGTTATTGATTTTGAGAAATTAGATGATTTGCAGGCCGACGTTGTTAAAACTTTTTTTTCCTCCATCGTTTTTTTACATTATGGTACACTTAATTGTCCACTTGGTTGGAGAAGTTAAGTTGTGTGGGTTGGTTTTATTGAGGTACATGTACCCATTTGAGAGATAAAGGACCAAAAAACGTGGCGGCATAGGAACCACGGGACCCGACATGGGTATATTAAAAGGATTTATGAGGATTCGTTCTCGGCCTGAAGGGAGTATCATTGAAGGTTACGCTGCTGAGGAAGTTATTGAGTTTTGTACAAATTATTCAGTGAATTTTGAAACTATTGGCATTCCTAAATCTCGCCACGAGGGAAGGCTTGAAGGAAAAAGTACTATTGGGCTCAAAGCAATTTTCGCAAATTCTAAAATGCGCATCCCGGCACACAAACTCGTATTGCAACACCTTTTTGAGGTCAATCAATACCTCGACCGGCACATGTCCATTTTAAAATAGCAGAATCCTTCACAAGATGAAATATGGGTGACCAAGGAACATAATCGCACATTTTATAAATGGTTTAAAGAGACAGCAATGCAAGAGTTATCTCAGACACCTAATACTATCACTGAAACGGTTAAGTGGTTGGCATATGGCCCTGCTTCACATGTGAGTTGTTATGAAGGTTATGACATCAATGGGTATACGTTTTACATGAAACGTCAGGATGATAAAAGTGTACTGCAGAATAGTGGTGTCTCAATAGTTGTATTAACGAGCGATTATTCGAGTGCGAAAGGTAAAAGACCAGTGGATGCTTCTATGTTGTTCTATGGGGTCATTGAGGACATTTGGGGACTTGACTATAAATTGTTCAAGATTCCTCTTTTTCGATGTAGTTGGGTCGACAACGGACGGGGTGTGAGGGTTGATGATTTGGGACCCACTTCAATTGATTTTAGTCGATCGGGTTATCGGGATGATCCATTTGTACTTGCATCACAAGCAAAAAAAGTATTTTATGTTTCTGATCCTGCCGATTCTAGGTGGTCTCTGGTCCTCCCCAGTAAAAGGAGTATTGTTGGTGTTAGCGATGTCGTAGACGAAGACGAGTACACCACTTCGATGAAATCCCACAATTTTCTATTGGTATTAATGAACCTCCAATAACCTTAGGAGATGGTTATATTCGTTCTGGCCATGGAGAAGGAGAGTGGATTGACAATCAAGAATAATATATTTTACATGTGTAAGATTATTTTTTTCTCCAAACAAATATACCTCAGTCATAATAAATTACAGCAGCTACACATGACTCATTTTTCTTTTAAATATAAACAGACATCCTTTGCTTACAGCAGCTAGAAGATGGGGTTAGGAATCGACTCATCACTGTGCTTCATCTCCATGGTGGTTGCTCATTTTCTCAGGATGTGGGTTTTTTTTTGTGTGTGTGTGAAAAAAAACACCCATTGTTGTTTTTTCAGTCTGGTTTTGTTATTGTTTGAGCTCCCTTTGTTTTGGTGAATTTGGTTCTTTTACCAAAATACTTGTTATGAAAGCATTGTGTAAATTGTTCACATTATCAGTTTATGGAAATTTTTCAGTTTTTCCTAGATCTTGGTTATTTTTTCCATATAGCTATTTGTTTTGGTGAGTTTGGAAGTTTTTAGCAAAATGCTTGTTACGAAAGCACTGTACTGGCTTTGTAGTGTGATACGGCATATTTCAATTTTCATAAATAATATAAAATTAAATGGAATGGTGGATGGCCTTTGGAATACTTGAAGGGTGTAATTGTTATTTAGTAAGTTAAATGTGGTTTTATTGAAAGCCAAAATACCCAAATGTGTTTTTGTAATCATCTCATGTGTAAATATAAACAATAAGATGCTTTCTTGTTATTACATAATATTTTCGTGCCTGAATGTGAAGTTAAGGGTAACAAGCATCGGTTGTTAACTTCAGAACCGATGCTTAAAGTATGTCAATAGCATCGGTTTGTATATATAAAATCGATGCATATAATATTAGCACACCGGGGTTCGAACCCGGGACCTTTTGGATAAGCGCTTGGGCTAATATCTTCACATGCTTTCTTACACCAATGAACGAATATGCATCAGCTCTTGGTCAACAACCGATGCTTAACCCTAATTTCTTACACCAATTCGCTCCTGAACTTGCAACATCTTAAAAATTATCTTCTCGCCCAAATTTGGAATGAATTTAATTCCAACATTCACGAAGACTCTTCTCATGTACAGTTCACGTTTTATGGTACTGTTATTTGTTGATATGTTGATCTTATTATGGTATTCTGATTTCTTATAATTCAAAACGATCCTTCTCGACACGATTTAGTATATCCCAAAGAAAATCGTGATTTTTTTTGGTAGATCTTGAAAGTAACGATATTACTTTGTGTAATCCCTATGGGCATACTTGGGATGTGACTGTCGAGTTTGTTGGTGAAGACAGTGATGAGGTTTGTTCTCTCCATATCTAATTCAAGTTGTCAAAATCATTTAATAAAAACACTGCAAATTAAGTTATTCCAGAATTGAACTCTTATTCGATTTGTGTTGTTTGCGTATCATACATAGATGGAACAATGTATTAATAATTATGAATTATATTTCAGGGTGTGAATAATTTTGCGTTTTAAGAACCCTTATTCGATTTGTGTTATTTGTGTTCTTCTGTGTTCAAAGTGGTTACTATTATTATAAAGAAAAACTGGAAAAAGTACGACTGAGAGTTAATAATTATGAATTGTATAATTCTTTGTATAAATAATCATGTCATTCTTGATGTGTTGTTTATGTTTTTGGAATCTGTATATGACAGAGAGTATTAATTCTGTCTTGAATAGCTATGCATGTTGTGAATCCTTATTCCTTATTCTATTGGTGTTGTTTGCATTATATTCTCTTTTTTATTGTTTATTGTAGGCTACAGGCAAGTGGTTAGAATTTGTAGATGACAACAACATAAAGATGATTTTTCTGTCGTGTTCATTAATAATGAACTTTATATTTTTGATGTAATCGTCTTCGATGGTAAAGGTGTTGCAAGCCATGCCTATTATGGTGCGTGATTTGTACTTTTTTTTACGCTTTTTCGTTACCTTTTTGTGTCGTATTTGCAAGTGTTTTTCTTGCAATTATGGGTATTAAGAGTCATTTTGGCCTATTTTGTTAGTTTTAGGTTTTTGTAGCTTTTGTGCGGTTTTTAGTAGTTTTTCGCATATTTTTACTCTTTTTCGTACTTTTGGCCGTAGGATGACCAAGCGGAGCCCGCGCATGTTTGGAAGCATTCCACTCAACTCGAATTTGATGGACAAGCAAGGATACTTAGTGCAAACGAGGAGCGACAGCCGGCGGATGTTTAGAGCGGAAATGAGAAAATGAGCCGGGAGTAGCCATTCCAGTCGATCGACTGGCATGCAGTTGATCGACTAATAGTCCAGTCGATCGACTGACACAACCAAGATTGACTGCTCGGCAGTAGGTTGGCCAATTTTGAGGAAGCAGTCGATCGACTGAGACGCAGGATTTTTGTGGTTTTTGACCCGTTTTGATGATTTTGTCCTTGCATTTTTGTGTATATAGACCCAGCTGCTCAACCTTATCCAACAACTCCTCCTTGGTGGAATTTGGGGCTTGCTCCATTTCCTCCAAGCCCTTACCATTTCCATTGCTCAAGAACCCTAGTTTAGTGTAATTTTAGTTAGTTTAGTAGTTAGTCTAGTTTAGCTTAGTTAGTTAGTAGTTAGTTAGTTGTTCTTAAGCAAGTGTTGGAGTGGGTGACACCTCCTTCATTTGTGGTGCTTGTTGTTTGAAGACTTGAAACTTTTGTTGGAATGCAAAAATTGGTAGTAATCTTTCTCTTTTATGTTGTGTTATGTTTGTGTTGTTGATTTTGCTTTGGTGTTGGTTGTTTAATTCTTTGCTTAAGATGTTCATTGCATTTTAAATCCTTCTTCTCATTTTCTAGCTTGTTGTTCTTCTTGTTTGCAAAACTCCATTGTAGCATAGTCTTGAAGCTTTTTACCTCTTTTAGCTAGAAAACTTTTGGTCTTTAAAAGATGTATGGAACTTTCTTCTTTAATCAATTTGGCATTTTCCCATTTAATGCTCTTTGACTTCTCTTCAATTTCAAATGCTTTTGATTTCCCTCTGTTCCTCTTTCAAGACTTGCAAGCTTTTTCAATTTGAGTAGTTTTAATTTACTTAGGGTTTTTAATTAGGATTTAATTAATGTCATTAAAATAAATCACTATCAAGTGATTCGAACTTTTTTGCCTACTTTTATTAAATTTGTCAATTTTAAAAAGCTCGCCCGCAAGAGTACGGGATCGCGTGTAGGTTGATAAGTTCAACCGAGTCGATCTCTCGAGGAAAACTAGATTCGGAAGTGTTTCTTGTAATTGTCGTTCAAGTCTATATCCAACATTTCAGCCACCCTGCTTAAAAATTCTGAGTCGTCCTCGACGCTTGATTCATCCAGCACAGTGATTCCCTTGAGTTCGTGAATGCAAGATGCAATAGGATCAATAAATGAAAAATCTTCTTGCATCACTGGTGAGGGAGTGTTGTGGATATCTCTAATCGAGAATGTGACTGTCTCTCCCAAAATAGATAAAGTCATTCTCCCTTTGTGTACGTCGATCAGTGTATGGGAGGTGGACATAAATGGTCTGCCCAGCAAGATGGTGTGCTTCGTGCCTTCCTTCGGAACTTCGCCGACATCGAGTATAACAAAGTCAACCGGAACTACCAATTCACCAACTTGGACCAAAACATCTTCAATTATGCCAAGTGGTTGTCGTATTGATCGGTCCGCCAACTGTAATCGCATCGTCGTTAGCCTCATTGTTCCAAGGTCAAATTCCTTATATAGAGAGTTTAATTGACAAGTTCATGAGGAAGTTCTACGTGCCTAATGTAATATGTGATCATTGTGTATACCG